>CAUYQV010071629.1:0-36405 GCA_963574575.1 Galagoides demidoff | reverse complement strand
TTAGGTCAGCTGAAGGAGGTGTTAAGGTGGGGAGGTGGTTGACTATGGAGGTTCTTTGTATTCATCTATTTATTTTATTTTAAACTATTAAGTGGATACAAATATTTTAGGTTAACTGGATCATTTTTGTAATGTTTGAATCCTTGCTACAGGTGTGCTTGTAACCCAAATAGTAGTGTTCATAGTACCCATTAGGTGGATTTATTCCCCTCCTCCTACCTTCTCCTAATTGCTATATACTGAGTTTTACTTTCCTCTGTGGACTGTGTGCTAAGCCATTCATTCTAATTTCATAGCAAGTACTTGTGGTGTTTCTTTCCATTCTTGCATTACTTAAGAGAATTGTCTCTGGCTCTCTGCAGATTGTTGCAAAAGGTACTAATTCATCCTTTTAATGGCTCAGTAGTACTCAATGCTGTACTTATACCATATTTTATTAATCCACTTTATTATGTGTAATATTAAACTTCTAAGTTCCTTTTAAAAATCCTTTGGCGGTGCTTTAGGCCACAAAGAAAGTAATCTTTATATCTTGGTAAAAATCTTAGTATTTTGACTTATCTAGTTGCAGATCACTCTTGCACAGTAGATTGTTTTCAAGTGGAATGTGGAAGTATAACACATGTGAGTATAAAATAACTCCAAGGATTCCTCTCTTTATTGCATACTAAAATCTTTTGGTTAGTACTGACCTATGGGAATATAGTTAAAGTTACCAACAGGGGCAGTTTTGGGCAGAAAGGTACAAAGAGTTAAAAATAATTCAATTAGCCATTCATCAACAATTTTTCCCACTCTTGTCAATCAAGTATAGAATTAAAATTGTATCTAAAACTCTTTGAAAAATGTTTTTAACATCAATAATGAAGATATTATCAATGTAGTATCAGTCCATTATTGAAACATTCTCACAACCAGGCAAAAATATTTTTGAGTTAGTTTTGAAAGGGATCTGAGAGTCTTCAGTATTCCAGAAGGGGGCTAATTTCCTAGTTTATTCCATATTGTTTAGAATATGTTTGTACCACTTTTCTAAGGATACCATAACAAAGTACTACAACTGGAGGTGGTGTAAACAACAAAAGCTTATTACCACTCAGTTTTGGCTGATGGAAATCTAAGATCAAGGTGTCAGAAGGGTCAGTTCTCTTTGCTTTGAGAAGGAGCCATTCCATGCCTCTCTTTGCTTCTGGCATTTGCTGTCAGTCTTTGTTCTTCCTTAGTTTTGTATGCATCAATTTGATTTCTGCCTTCATCCTCACATGGTGCTCTCTCTGTCCAATTTCCCCCGGAAGGTATCAGTCAGATTAGATTGGAACCCAACGTCCTGCAGTACAATTTCATGTTAACTAATTCTACATGCCATGAACTTATATTCCAATTTTGAAGAACTTGACTGTTGGGACTTTACCATATTGCACAATTCCACCATCACAGTGTTCTCTAATTGCTTAAAAATCCCATGGATAACAGAAAAGGCTGCATTTTGAACAAATCTAACTCTTAAATGAGAGTTTTAGGTTATTCATGGGCAATGAGGTGGTGAGAAACGACACAGGAGAATCATAAGGTGCCACGTCATGTCCACTTTATCTTTTAATATTGAGCACTGAAAATCTTTCTTCTTATAAGAATGGAAGAAAAAGTATCCAATGTACACACCCCTACTGTGAAATTAATTTATACCTTTTATACGAAAGCTATAATCTAATAACAGCCTAAGAATACGGGGAGGGGGAGGGAGAGAGAAGGGGGAATGGGTTGAGGGAGGGGGATTGGAGGGATCACTTCTGAGATTTATCTTACAAGGGTACAAGCGAATCTTTCTAAGAGTAGAATGTGAACGTTTTAAAACAATAACTAAGAAAATGACATGAAGGCTATGTTAACCAGTTTGATGGAAGTGTTTTGGATTGTGTGTGAAAAGCCCACACTGTACCCCAGTAGTGCATTAATGTACATAGCTACCATTTAATAAAAAAATTAAATTTTATCAAATAATTTTCTGCATTAATATAATCATTTGTTTTTCTCTTTTAATATTAATATGGTAAATACCCTAATAGATTTTAGAATGCTCTATTAGTCTTGCATCTCTGGGATAAATCCAGTTTGATCATTCTATGATTTCATTTTCAAACACTGCTAGATATAATTTGCTATTAATTTGTTTAGGATTTCACATCTATGTCCAGTTACCTAGTGCTTCTTGTACATAGTTTATTGACTGCATTTGATAAATTTGGACACTCTTGATTTTCTTCTTACATGACTGATCACCCTTCAGCATTGCTACTTTCTCCTTAGCTTCCTAACTCCATAGGAAGCTTCAATATCCATTTATAATAAATATTTCCAGCAAACTACTAAAAGATTGGATACTCCTTAAGCTGATAAAGTGAGTCCACTAAAAAATAATATACAGCCATGATCCAGTGGATATTCATATAGTGAAACTGTCTTTAAAAAATAAATAAGGCAAAAATGTTTACCACTGAACATATTCTATAGTGGGTTGACCCCAAACTCAATCCTTAGACACTTTTTCTTTTCTGCATACCCTCCACTTTCTTGATAATCTCACTCAGTCTCATGGCTTTAATAACCACCTGCATACTAAAGACTGTCCAATGTGTATCTCTAGCCTGTAGCACTCCTCTGAACTCCAGTTATCCAGCTGTCTACATGATAACTCTCAGCATATCTGATTGGCATCTAGAGGTTGATGTGTCTAAAATGGAGCTTTTGCTCCTTCCACAGTCTCCCTTTTTAGGAAATGGTAGTGTCATATTTCCAGCTATTCAGACCAAAAAACCTTAGAGTCTTGACTTTAATATCTGACATCCAAACTGTCATGAAATCCCATTGACTGCTCCACAATAAATCCAGAATCCAGCCATTGCTAATCACTTAGACTGTTCCACAAAGTTCTAAGCCACTATGATCTCTCACTTAGTTTTTTCATAGTTTTCTGACTTGTCTCCTTGCATCTGTTTTGCCCCTGCGGTCTATTCACAATATGATCTGTCTTCTTCCAGTAGAATATAAGGTCTTCAATAATGTAGTCTCTGTTAAAACTTCTAAATATTCAATCTGTACTGAAAATAAAGTATTAGATATAACACTCTTCATATGTATATTCTTCATCTTCATATTCAGTAATTGACCATATTAATATTTCTTACTAATTTGTGGTCCCCTTGTTTTATAAATCACTAGGAGAGGATGTTATTGTCTCCCACAAATGGATAGGTTTGTCAGTTTTTCCTCATAAACTTTTCTGGGTTTGCTGGATATATTTTGGGGGATCACGGGTGTTACAAATTTAAAATTGTTACATCTCTGAAGAAAACCGAGCCTGTTTTCATTATGGTATAATCTCCTGTAACTGGTTTTATAAGTATATTTGTGGCAAAACCTATTTCAGCTATATGCTAGGTATTTTTGGCTAATATTTGCCTAGTATGTCTATTTCATCTCTTTAGCCTCAACATTTCTCCGTCTTTTTTGTGAGGGTTTTGTCATATAAAGGGCATATATTCCTTGATTTTCTTTGTAATCAAGTCTGACAGTTCATGCTATTTACCCAGAGAGTTCAGTCTATTCTTGTTTACTATAATTTCAGAAATATTTGGATTTATTTTTACTACCTTATTTTCAAGACTTTTTATTTTCTTCTTTTCATATCTCAGGTTTTCTCTCGTTCTTGCTTTTTAAAAAATGATTGATTTTCCTCCCATTCCATTACCCACCCCTCCTCATACCTATTTGGAAGATATATCCTCTACTTCTGTTTTTCATTAAAAAAATTTTAACATCCATACTGCACATACATAGACCTATATTGAAATAAGAGTTTTCTTCTTCAAAAATATAAAACTTATGAAGTAATTTTCTATTTATTGTAAGATAAATTTATCAAAAATATACATGGACTGTAAGAGATGTATAAAGACATAAGAATATAGAAGAATAAGTGTTATTCTCTCCCCCTCCCCTACTTCTTTTTTCTATTTTTTCTCCATAGAATTTATTATTGTCTCCCTTTGTCATTTGTTCGTATTGCCTGTCTGTCTCTACTAACATGCAAATTCTACAGGGGCAAAAATTTTAACCATTTGCTCACTCTTGTTTACCCAGTGCATGAAATAATTACAGTCAATGTTCTCCAATCATTGTTCAATGAATGCAAGCTTCAATTGCAAACACTCGCTACCAACCTACACAATATTGTTGCTCAGCCTTTTTAACTCTTGTTTGTTCTGAACGTCATTAACTCATTTTACTATTTTTGGCAAGTAATGTTTGTTCAGTTGAAACCACATGTCTAACTTTTTTTTTTTACCTACTATTTTTCATTTCTTGAACAAGATCCTATGAAGCCTTAGTGTAGGTATGTAGGTGGCAAAATCTTTCAGGTTTTGTTCATATTTTTCTTTTATTCTTGTTCTTAAAAGAGACTTTTTAATGGGATACTCCAGTATTTTTGTGGCTGTTGGTCTCTGTCCTTAACCTCTCTTTCCTATTTTCAATCTTGCCAGCCCTCTGTTTCATTCTTGTTCAGATTCATCATAGTTGCTTCTGCTCGCTTAGTCGCTCTATAATTGTATCTCTTCTGAAGCATAACACTTTAGTTGCATGTTTTATTTCAGTGTTCCTATTTTTCAATTCTAAAAGTTCTATCAAAATCTTTATTGAATCCCTTCCTTCATTTTTGATAGTCACTTGCTGTTTACTCTTATTTTTGTCTTCTCTTTTATTCTTAAATGTGAGGCTTTGGGACGTCTAGTTGCTTTTATTTGTACCTCCACTGCCTTTCCCTCTGGGTCAGTGTTGAGAGGCTCATGCTGAGGTGTGCTCACCCTGAGAGATGGGCCTTCATTCTGCATGCATCCAGCAGCACTATACAGAACCACAATGACTTTAAGTTGACATTCTTGGATTGCGGTTTCTTCAATTGACCAAAAAAAAAAAAAGTAAATTCAGATCCAAATCAACATAAATCTCTGGCAAGACAGATGCTGTAAATCTCTAAAAGGCAAGACAGATCCTTATTTTGTTTTGCCTGTTTGGTGAGTTTCCTTTTGATTTACCACATCTATTCTTTCCTGAGCCCTTGCTCTGTGCGAGGTAATCTAAGATCTAGTGCCGTGTTCTGTGCACGCATGAGTCTTAGTTCACATTTCCCCTTGTCTGCTCATGCTTTAGCCCAAAGAAATCCTTAGATGTGTCTTGGGTTTTCCATAGCTACATTCTGACTTACGTCCCCAAACTCAAATTCCCATTTTTTTCCCTGACATTAGAGGAATTCATTTACTTTTTTGGTAGACTTATTCACAAATTTATAAAGGTCCTTTAAATACTTTGATTAACATTTTTAGATTTTTTTTGTAACTACTATATTGTGGAATTTCTGATTTATTATCTTGAGGGAAACCAAATTGTGTAACAATCTTTCTTGAAATTCTTTCCTGGAACTTATTGCCATGCATTAAGATAGGTGAAGAGCAGGATAAATAGCTCCATGGGCTCTGAGTTTGTAAGCTCATGGAGATCAGATTAGACTATTCAGAGTCTTCTTTTCATTCTATAACTTCTCTTGGTTCTTGTCATTCTTGTATCTTCAATCACTGCTCTGTCTACTTCTTTTTTTTTAATTTATTTTTTTGTTATTAATTGATCTCTGTATACATTGATGCAAACATGGGGTACATTGTGCTGTTTCATATAGAATTTGAAACACTTTCATCAAGCTGGTTAACATAGATTTCATGTCATTGGGTTAATCATTGTATCAACACATTTATATTCTAGTTCTAGAAAAGTTCACTTGTACCCTTGTTAGACAGATATATAGGTTATCTTTCCCATCACCCTCCCACCACCCATCCACCCTTCTGGTCAAAAGGTTCTTAAAAACATAATGTTTCCTCTCTAGCCCAAGAGCCCTGATAGCATCTCCTTTAATTTTATTGTGGTTCTAGTATAACACCATGTCTATCATGTCTATTTTTATCTCTTTTTAATATTTAATCTTAAAAATGTTATGGGTACAACCACAAGATTTTAGTAAATCAGACTATTTGAAAATAATTTTTCCATAATAAGGTCTTCCTCACATCTTTCATGATACCCAAAATATTTACACAAATTTTCTCTTACTCCTGATGCATAGAACCCTGGCTATTATGTACTTTACAGTGACTTTGCAAATAAATGAGCTAAAGTATATGAAGTTCTAAGAAGCAGAGTAAAGAAACAGCACACTAGGTCCATCCGAGACAGCGTGACTGCTTCTCTCCTGGGGAGGACAGTTTATATACAGCCAGAAGAAGACAGGTCATCAGTAGCTATGATTAGATCTTCCCTAGGCAGGTGTGCCCTTTTCCAGTAGAAGGTGTTAAATAAGTATATGGCTGGAACCTAATTCAATTATTGACTTGGTTCTTCTGGGTAATGGTTAACACTATAGACCAAAGACTATAGACAGAAAATACAGAAGATTGAATGATATGTAAGTGGGTGAGAACATGAGCCTCTCGACTCACCATGTAGGTCATGAGTCAAGGTCATAGATTTATTTATTTATTTTTGAGACAGAGTCTCACTCTGTTGCCCCTGGATAGAGTGCCCTGGTGTCATAGCTCACAGCACCCTGAAACTCCTGGGCTTAAGCTATCCTCTTGACTCAGCCTCCCCAGGTACCTGGGACTGCAGGCATGAGCCACCACCATGCCCAGCTAGTTTTTCTATTTTCAGTAGAGACAAGGTCTCACTCTTGCTCAGGCTTGTTTAGAACTCCTAAGCTCAGCAATCCACCTCCCTTGGTCTCCCAGAATGCTAGGATTACAGGTGTGGGCTACTGCCCCTGGCCCCAAGGTCATAGACTTAATAGTAAGAGTAACTACTTTCTAAGAGTAAAATGCTTTGAAGCTTTTAGGAGAATTTTAAATGACTTAACCTTTTAATTTGGGAATTATGATTTGGGCATTATTAAAATATTACAATTGGGTATTATTTCATCAACATAATCATAGACCACCTATTCAAAAGACTCTTTTAGAAATTCTTTTTATTGTTAGAGGTACAGTTAGTTTTCTGCATATAGTTATTCCATCTTCTAAGGCTTCTTACTCTCTGTACAAATGACAAACTGGCACAAACACACAGGCACAAGGAAAAGAAGTAACTGCTAAGATGCCACACATGGGGACATTGCAGCCCTCAAGCACTAGAGGCCAAAGGTACCAGAAACATGGGCAGACAGCTTAAAATTGTCCCTTCTTATGTTTGTGCATTGTTTCTATATGGAAAATTACATTTCCCTGGGAGTATATGTGTAAATATGCATCTGCTAGTGTTTTGGCAACTCTAAGTTACCTAAATTAGTTTTGATCAACACTGTCGGATTTTTAAACCCACCAACGTAATAAAAGCAAGTTTAAAAAAACACAAACAAACCCTACAGTACATTGTGTGCTCTGCTGTTCCAAGCCTCGGCTTCAAGACAAAAGGAGAGCGAGACTTTGTCATTCGCTAGCTGTTAATAATCAAGAGAAGATCTGCCAGACAAGCTCTTCAAGGGCTCTGTCTGTCTGGACCAGGTATATACTGCAATACACAAAGGGCTTTGCAGGGGGAGAAAAATGAGTGTTCATGGACAATGATGCAGCTTTCTTAATTAAGATTTTCATTACTGATACATACATTAAGTTCTGCAACTGCAAGAGCCAAAGCACTGTCATGTGCAGGTAGATGTCCCTGATTCCATCTTCAGGCAGTAAAGCTAAAACATATTAAATGTGCACCCAGCAAACGTTGTAGGAGCCAAGAGAGCTCCAGAAATATTTCTGTTGGAATGCAGAGAGGCCACATTATAGGCAGATTTGTAATGTACCTATTAGGTAGGAGAGAGGCTCATATCAATAGACGGTATGTGTGCGTGTGCATGCATATGTGGGTGCATGCGTGTTTGCATATGGGATTGATTTGAGGTCCTGGACCACAGGCAAAGGTAGCTTAGCTGACCTAGGAATAATCCCTACATAATAACATGAATAGTTCAGGCCTTAAAAGAAACTTTGGTCTTTTAAATTTGTCAATGTCTGTTGCTGAGGAAGGAAATAAAGGACTGATTTTGGGGGTAGCTTTTGGAAGATGGCAAAGACTCATGTATATAGCTGGCCCTGACTCTGCCCCTCCTAGGGTCACTCAGTCTATTTTCCCTGGATCCACAGGCTGGTCTGCAAGTCAGTGGGATCTGCCAAGGGGTATACTGTTCCCACGAAATAATCTGACTGTGGTAGGGAAAAATCTTTTTTCCTAGACCAAGTTGTTTTTACAAAAATAATTTTGCTAAGAGATGAGAGGAAACTAAAACCCTACACAATCCTAGAAATGTATGAATGTCTCAAGTGCATGTTTTTGATTCTCTCTTAACTAAAGCCTACATCTCAGGGTGGCTGGTGCAACTGAGGTACACTCAGCTCTCTGTTGTTTTTCTGGCCTCTATTTGCCTCCTTTCCTATTTCTAAGTCTGCATTTATTTAGCAGGTCATCCAGAGAGAGCTCCTAACTCTTTTATAAAGAACACCTTAATCTCTTGGTCATTACCTGAGTAGAGATGAGAGACACTGTTTTTTCGGTTTTTGAGAGAGTCTCACTTTGTCACCCTACGTAGAGTGCTATGGCATCATAGCTCATAGCAACCTCAAACTCTTGGGCTCAAATGATTCTCTTGCTTCAGCCTCCTGAGTAGCTGGGTCTATAGGTGACCACAACACCTGGCTATTTTTTAGAGGTGGGGTCTTGGTCTGGCTCAGGCTGGTCTTGAACTCATGAGCTCAAGCAGTCCGCCAGCCTTGGCCTCCCAGAGTGTTAGAATTACAGGTGTGAGCCACTGTGCCCAGCCAGAGACACTGAACTTAAGAAGAGATTAATTTATTATAATAGTAAAAAATTGTGCATTCATTTCTTACTGGGAACTGTGGTCTGAATGTGTCCCACAAAATTCAAATGCTGAAACATAACTGTCCATGTGATAGTTGTAAGAAATGGGGTCTTTAGGAGATGGTTAAGTCATGAGGGCTTTGACCTCATGAATGAATTAGTACCCTTATAAAAGAGGTATAAAGGAGCTGCCTCTCTCCTTTGTCCTTCCAGCTCCTGCCATGGGAGGACACAGCACTCACCACCTCTTCTGCCATGTAAGGACAAAGCAAGTGGTAATATCTTGAAGCAGAGAGCAGTTCTCAATAGACATCATATCTGCTGGTGCCTTGATTTTGGACTTCTCAGCCTCTAGAACTATGAGAAATTAATTTCTGTTGTTTATAAGATACCTAGTCTCAAGTATTTTGTTATAGCTGCACAAATGGACTAAGAGACAAGGTAAAAGTTTTCATCTGGAATTTAAATTCAATCTCCCATTTTCTAAGAAGGAGTAAGCCAGGGTCCAATATCAAAATGGTTCAAAAGGAGTTCTTCAAAGTATTTTGGCTATACTTCTTTGTTGATTAGATCAAAACTCTGAATAATGGCAGTCAATAAGATTTCTCTTGGATTCCTGCACTAAGATTCCGATCTCTGAAGTAGTTTTCTGGAATGTTATCCTACATGTCTAAAACTTTTTTCCCTAGGTGCACCAGAAATTTGGGAGAGAATGCTAAACACACAGGCTGCTGTGACATGGTTTGCCTCTGCACTTATTCTAGATGAGTGATATAAATGATTGTAGTAATAAGATAATGAAGAAATTGGTTCTTTATAAATAAATGGGTAGTGTACAGACACCTTGTCAACAGATACTACATGCATATTGGGAAGTTCAAATAGTGTTAGATTCTTCCTAACCTTTACTAAAAAGTAGTGTTATAAAACTGATAGAGGAATATGTGAAATTTACTGTTGTTGTATCAAAATAGTGGACCTTCTTCATGTATGCTGGTGCTGGATAAAAGCAAAGAAAAAAAAATCCCATGAAATTATTTTGACTGAAGAGTTTCCATTGTTTCGCTTCTGTATGTTTGACTAGCTCATAAGGATGAGACCAAAGGGTTTTAGCTATACCTTCTACCCATATACTGTCACAAGACACATGTTTTCTCTTACCCAAAATATAGGGTTAATTGTAAATTAGAGATGATAATTATTCTCCACGTACCAAAAAGCCTAGAAATTTACAAGGGCAGACTACTAGAGACCCATTTCAGCCTATCAAATGGAGAAAGATAAGGTGTCTTGTTCCAAAAAATATCTAGAAGTGATTCCCTGTGCTAAGGGTAAGGTGGATGTACCTGATCTATATTCAGTAGCTGTCCATATAGCCTCTCTACCCATCCACCAAACCCAGCTTTGAACAGGCTACCATGTTTGGGAAAGAAAGTAAGAATAACAGAAGACATCATTACAGTGTCCTCATTTGGCCCCCGAGTATGAAGTATGTTACAGAAGCAAGGATATAAGAAGTGGAGTTTTCTAAGTGCATCATAAGAGAGTGAGACGCTTGCTGCTCTGAGCCAGTCTTGTGATCTCTGATAGTCCCACTGGCAGCACTAAAGCCTAACTCACCACCACACACTCACACCCTGCGGGGCATTTGACTGCTCAGGTAAAGAACAAACTATTTACAGGCCTGGTTTCTACCACTCTCCTGCGATTGGCCTGAGGGGACTGCCACAGAACCTTTAACTTGTTTACCTCTCCTCTGCTTCCCTTTCTGGACACTCACTAAGGATTGAAGACACACATGACTTTCATATACATAATTTTCTGCCAAAGAGGGGGGGAAATGCCCTGGAGCAAATGCCATCCCTTATCATCTGCAAATAAACTCTTCGTGCTGAAGGAATACTGCAATTACCACTCAGAGCAGCGTGGTCCAGCCAACTCCTGTCCCTCTGGAAGACCCGGAGAACTCCTTCCAGAACCCAGACGCTCCCTATCCCAGCACAGGGAAGAAGCCCTGTCACAGCTTGTACTGTGCAGGCTGAGGTGATGCTGTCAGTGTGGTATTTCTGCTTCTCTAGTGTCTTTCACTTTCCCTGAAGTTGCTGAAAAATATTCCATTTCATTAAGTATGTAGTAATACACATGGGAGTCAGAGAGAGGGGAAAGATGGAGGACATTGATGACATGGCCTCTAGCACTTTATTTATGAGAACATCCAGAAATCTCTATCTACATCTGGTAGAAGAATAGTGTCAATCCTGCCCTGGAGACACGGATCAGGCAATGTTGCCAGTGTGTATTTTTCCCTTCCTGATAATTTACGTATTCTGGGGTCTGACGGCAGAGCACAGATGATTATTTTTATATTCATGTGAGCAAAGAATTTACCCGTCCTTTTAGGGCATGGTGATGCCAAACATAAACGTATGTACCCAGGGAAAGTACCAGGCACCCCCACCACCCCCCACCCCCGCCGCCCAGAAACACCAACATTCCCCTGCCTGGTGCTTTGCCTCCCAAGACAGGCCCCAGGAGGATGGTGAGAGTGAGTGTGGCCATCAGGGCACAAGAAGCAGAGCTTGCGGTGACCTTGAAGGACTTAAGGAAACAAACTGCCTTTGCAGTAAAGATTAAGACTATGAAACCAAACATTGGTTAGACTGCTCGTTTGTTGTTTCCCAATTCTTATGTTGTTATTTATCTTTTCATTGTTGATTTGTAGCTACTCTTAAAATATTAGAGATACATCACAAATATTTTTCAGTTTTTTAAAACTCTTTTCTACCATAGCAGTTTTTATTTGCATGTCATAAAATTTAATATAGTTTTCTTTAAATTTTCAGGCTTTGATTTTATGCCTGGAAAATGCATCCCATACTCCCAATATGAAAATATTCATTTATATGGCAAAAATTACAACTGACAATTACAGAATTAGTAAGGATGCGGAAAAGTAGAAAAGGGCAGTTTCTCTTTTGTTGGTAGAGATCCAAATTGATGTAGTTTTTAACTGGAGGACAGTTTATAAATATACATTTTACTTTGGCAGTTCTACCACCATAAATTTGTCCTAAGGAAATAATCTGGTAAGTGCATTTTAAAAATATGTATGCATTTGTGTACATATAAAGATAGTTATTGTGGTACTGTTTTGTAAGAAAAAAGTTCCGGATATCACAAATGTCTGCCAGGGTGTGATAGTTAATAAGTTATCTATATACTGGAGAATAATGTAACTGCCAAATGAGGAATGTAGACCTATATTTATTAACATGGAAAAAAGCCTATTGCAATATTAAGTGAAAAGAGCAGATTATAACACACTAAGTAACTTTCTTTTAAAAAGAAAATGACAGAGAGTGAGAAAGAAAAAACAATGGATAAGTAGATATGTATTGAAAAATATTTTCCAAGTATTAACAGTGGTTATCTCTGGGCTGTGAGATATTGGATTAATTTTACTTTGTTCTTTTTAGATACCATCGTTGTAACAAATTCAAACAAAACTAAATGTATGCTTTTTAGAATTAAAAATTAGAACTTTTACTTTGGGGGAAAAACGAGCTCATATAAACCACGAAACAAGTACTTAGAAACTCCAATATGATTTTCATAGTCACGAGCAATTACTAGCTCTCTAAGTAGGGTGACATCATTGCCTGACCAATTTCTTTTTTTTTTTTCCTGACTAATTTCATAATGGGTGATATCACTGCTTGCTTCAAGTTTCCTCCAAGTTTTACAGTTTCAGGTGATGCATAGTAGTTTAAAGGATTTTAAACAATAAAAGATCAAAGCAAAAATAAGCTAAATATTTGTATCTAAGGTATAGTTAAGTAAACTCTGCGGCTATGATGTAGAAGTACGTGATTCTGACATTACAGTGATTAATTACACTAGAAAGTATTTATTGTATACAGAGAGTTAAAAAAATAAATAGGATAAACTGTATACATGACATACAAGGCACGCTCAGTTATGTTACATCTAGAGAATAGACTAGAAGGGGATCTAGATATTTTTAATAATGGCTGTTTCTATGTAGTAGAATTATGGATGTTTTCCACTCACCCTATACTTTCTTAATATTTCACAGTAAGTGTGAATTATAGAATCATGAGAGAAGTAAATATTAAAAAAATACAGCTGCCTTGCTCAACAGCTGCCAAATATTACCCCAGATGTATCTGCAATTTAGTTTTGAGTCAAGTGGTCTTAATGCTGTTTCCTAAAGGGACTCTAGCAGAGTGCAATGTGCTCAAATAAAGGAAAGCCATCACTGCCACCACCTCTTTCTAACCTACCGTTTTATAATGGTTAAAATAAATCAGAGTACGGGATCCTACTTGTACTGAAAATTAGAAACTTCTACCTCTTTCAGATTCTCTTTGTATCTTTTCTTACATTGCCTGCAGCTGGAATTTAATTAATCTATGGCACCCCAGTCTGTTTCGGGTCTGAAAGCTGTTTCTGGAGGCTGGTGGTGTCGATCACCATTAGGGATAGAGGATCATTTATTCATTTCAAATGGGAGTCCCCTCGAATAACAAACAAGGCTGAGCTGCTACCTAAGTTCTTCTGTACTTAGTAAGCCTTCTTTCCCTTCTTTCTAGCTCTACTGTCCTTCCTTCTCTCTTACCTATCCGCGCTTCTTTTCTTTCTCTCTCTTTTAAATAAATAGCCTTTTTGTAGAGCTAGATACCAGTTCCTAAAATTTAGAGACGATTCACACAGTACCAATACTGCATTTCAAGTAGATGATTTAATTGTTCCTAAATGATCATATTTTAGCAAAATGATAATAGGAGAAGTCATAGTTGTCACTCATATACGTATGATGCATATTAGAGGCTTGGCAATAAGGCAGAAAGTAGAAGTTTTTTGGGAAATAAAAAAAAGACTGGGTATTGTGAGGATGGGGTGAGAGAAGGAGCAGGCATAAGAAGGAAAAGACAAGACGTGGGTCTCTTTGTCTTTGGCAAAGGTAATTTAATCATCTGCGCCAGCCATTTTGGACCAGATGGCAGCCTGGAAATCACCCTCGACTATGAGCTATTTGATGGCAGAGATGGTGCCTTGCTCTCCTTTGTATTACACCAAATACAGTGCCTGGTGCAAAACAGGTGCTCAGCAACACTTGGAGAATGTAGCTGGGTGCTTTCAAAAAACAAACCAACCAATGAACAAAAAGGAAGCTAACACTCCTAATTCCTTTAACAAATACTAGGAGAAACCCTATCCAACTTTGACCTCAAATCCACGTTTCTTCTGATTCTCCACCTTGGCTGCTGAGCTGCTACTGAAAATCACACTGTGAGGCAGACAGGTGTCAGCTTTAACCCTCCAGCCTCACCTGGGCCTTCCATGCTGTCAAGAAGAATTCCTATTAAGTTTCTCTGGTCACCATGCTGTCCCATTTGTCTTAGAAATTATTTTAAGCCTCTACTTTCCTAAAATCTTCTTCCTACTTATTCTTAGCAGGTTGTTGCCCCTTAGGAACCATCATTTGGGAAGCCTGTTAACTTGTCAGGATCAAACTTACATAGGCTTGCATCTGCTCCTATCCTTTACTCTTACTTTCTGTTTTTTTTCTTTTTTCTTTCCTTTTTTTTTTTTTTTATCTTTCTTTCTTCTTCTTTTTTTTTTTTTTTTTGAGACAGAGTCTCACTCTGTTGCCCAGGCTAGAGTGCCATGGAATCATCCTAGCTCACAGTAACCTCAAATGTCTGGGCTCAAGTGATCTACCTGTCTTAGCCTCCCAAGTAGCTGAGACTTATGGGCACCAGCCACAAAGTCCAGCTAATACTTCTATTTTTAGAAGTTTTTCTAAATTGTTGTTTTTCAGGCTGGTTTTGAATTTCTGACCTCAAGGGATCCTCCCACCTTAGCCTTTCAGGGTGCCAGGACTGTAGGCATGAACCACTGTGCCCACCTGGACTACTTCTACCTCCTTATAAAAGTAGAAGAGGTACCCTTGCCCCCTATCCTTTCACCTATGCTCAGGATTCCATCTCTGTAGCCTTGTCAGTAATTTATACTACCAATTAGCCTGTCTTCCTCTCTGTCCTGCACACTGAATCTCTCCTCACTACTGTTTTCTTCCCCTAAGCATACACAGAACACCAAGGTATTTTCATTTTTTTTCCCTATCTTTTGAACTCAGTCCCCTCTCAAGATGTTGCACTAATTCATCTTTCTTTCTTTCACAACAAAACATCTAAAGTTGCCCACATTTGCTGTCTCTATTTCTTCACCTCGCACTCTGTCCTCATCCCATTCCGAAATTACTTTCTAGCATTTCAACTAAACCGCTTTTGCTAAGGTCGACAGTCACCTCCAAGTTAACGTATTCAATGCATATTTGTCAGTCTGTAACTTACTCGACCTCTTCACAGCGCTTCTCACCATTCAGCACGATCTTTGAAGTACTTACTTTGCTTGCCATTTGTCCCTATGTTTTCTGATTTTCCTGCTACTTTCTTATCTGCTCCTTCTGAGTGTATTTTTGTGGCCTCCTTTTTCTGATAAATATTAAGAGCTCTTCAAGTCTCAGTTGGAGCCTTCTTCTCAATCCAACACTGTCATCCATGCCAGTGGCTTCACTTACTATATGTTGCTTATCCAAACTGGTATACCCAGCCTTCATTTGACTTGTGAATTCCAGATGTGTGTGTATGCTTGTTCAATATACTCATTTATATCAAGAGCACTTCACATTCAAAATCTCAAAAACAGAACTTACAATCTTCCCTCCATCTCAGTCCTCATTTGTTGTGTCATGTAACTGTGAAGGCACCAACCTTCATATCGTTTTATAAGTCAAAAACCAGGAATCACTGTTGACCCTTCTCTCTCCTGAATCTCCCAGAACTAACCACGAGAGCATCCTAGTTTTATTTATTTTTCCTCTATTCCTACTGTTACTACCCTAGTCTACCTTCTGGTCTACTATAATAGCTTTTTTTTTAAACTGGATTATTACATAACTGCTTTTGATCCTTACAGATAATTTACCACAAGGAAGCTACCTTGATATATTTTTTAACTTTTAGTTTCAAGATAATCATATGTTAACATGTAGTTGCTGTAAGAGATAATATAGAAAGTTGTTACTCCGTTTACTCAGTTTTGTCCAATTTTAACAACTTACATAAGTATAGTACACCACCAGGGGAATTGGTATATTCCATCTACAACAGAACCTCTGTAAGCTGACCACCTTTAACAAAGTGGTCAACAGCTAGAGGTGGTCAACATAAGGAACTAGGCCTATTGCAGTGACATGTACATGTGGTGCATATCTAGTCTATGAAAATTAGGTCAACTTAAGGAGGTGGCCAATGCAGGAAGGTGGTCAACTAAGGAGGTTCTATTGCACTTTAGATTTCATCAGTTTTACATGCACTTGTGTGTGTGTGTATTTCTATGCAATTTTATTATATGCATAGACTTGTGTGAACACTCCAGAATAGTTCCATCACAAGGATCTCTTGTGTTACTCTTTCATAGCAACACTCAGCTCTATCTCTACCTCAGCCCCCTAACACTATCAGCCACAAATATGCTCTCCATCTTTTTGGCTTTTCATTTCCAGAGTGCTTTATAAATAGAACCATAACAGCATGTAGTCTTGAGATTGGCTTTTTCACTCAGTATAATAAATACCCTTATGATTAATCCAAGTTTTTGTCTGTATTAATAATTTATTCCTTTTTAGTGCTGAGAGGTATTCCATGATATAGATGTACCAGTTGCCTTAATCATTCATTTACTGAAGACAATTTGGGTTGTTTCCAGTTTGGGACTATGATGAATAAAGGTGCTATGAACATTGGTATACAGATTTTGTGTGGGTATATTTCCATCTCGCTGGGATAAATGTCCTAAAGTATATCTTTTTTTAAAGAAAATAATGTTTATCATGCTACACTCTTTCTTCAGTTTGCCTTCCCATTGTCCTTAGGATAAAGATCAAAATCCTTAACATCGCCTGCCAGGGGCTTGCTGTCATCAGGACCTACATATCTCTTGTTCACCATAAATTGGGCTGCCTGTTATCCTGTACTCCATCAGCTGTATTCAGGGCCTCACCTAGGCTGCTCCCTCTGCTTGGAACCCTCTCCCACCACTCAATCTTACTTCTTGTTTTTAACCTTCAGATGTCAGCCTGAATGTCACCTCCACTGGGAAGTTCCTTCTGAATTTCTGGACCCATTTAGATACTTTCCTCATATTTTCCTGTAGAGCACCTGGTGCTTTTATTTTGTAGTGGTGAGAACTGTTTGTAATGACAAGTTCTTTTATGTGACCATTTGATTAATAGCTGTTGTAGATAACTCAGGTTGTAAGCTCCAGGAGGAGAGTGACTGTGTTTGTTCTCCTCATCATTACGTAAACATTCATTTTGTGTTTAAAGCAATTTGGCTGAGGCTTTTAAGATAGTCCTGAATTCAAATTCTATCTCTACTATTTATTAGGTGTTCTTGAAAACTTATACATGCGAAGTCTTAGTTTTCTCATTTGCAGAATTAAGATTATAACGGTAACTACTTAATAGAGTAGTTTTAAAGGTTGGATCAGAAATATTTGAACATTTAATTCAGTATTTAATGCAAGACAAGCACTCAAATGTTATTTTTTATCGTTAGATTAAGATTAACAGATCAGAATTTTTGTATTTTTACTCTTAACTAGGTTTTAGGGCGTTGTCTTCATTTCTTACCTGTTCCATCATCTAATTCTGGTAACTTTGTGACTCCAAAAAACAGCCCTTAGATCTTGGATAACCAGTATGACTCCTGGTTTCTACCTCAGGTATTTTGTCTGAGGCAGATAAGAGGGTTGTGTAGCCTCTTGACTCTGGTTCCCATTTTCATCTCAGTACTTCCTTCTCTTGTTCTCTAGCCTACGATCTTAAGGTTGGTAAGAATACCTCTTCCCTGCTTTGAGTTTCCAGATGTTCCCTAAACACCCCTTGCCTCTTGCCTCATTCTCTACACTTCCCCACGGAGGCGAATCATCCTGTTGGTAAGACAGCCCTTGGCCCATATTTCTCAATTAGGTAGAACAATCCGATCTATCAAATTTTGTAAGTACAGAAGTTTGGCCTCTTTGTCCTTCCTGTCCTACTTAGACTAGCGTAGTTAGTGATCTGCAAAAGCGCTGCTCCTACACATATCCCACCTTTCCCTTGAGACAGCTTTTCTAAGGTTTGATTGAAAGGAAGAAGGCTCAACCAGCCTATTTTGCCTCTAACACTAAGCTGTGCCCATCAACCAGCCTTTACACATAATTTTTGTTCTCCAGCCACCAGTTCTTTTTCAAAGGTTTTAGAATTTGGGTGGGGAGGAACTATGCTACATATGGACCCCTCCCCATATGATTCTACAACTTTGATGTATGCTTTTGCTTGAAATATGATTCTCTTTCTTTCATATTTTTTATATTTTAGTCATTTTTCAAGAACCAGCTCAACCACAATTTAAATGAAACTTTCCAGCCTTCAACATTCTCTTTCACGAAGGAAATCCTATAGTACTTCCTGGATTGTATAATTCCTTCTGGAACTTAGTTACCTATTGTCTTAAATGCATACAAAACACTCAAGAGTATAACTTCTTATCCTAACTCAAAATTTTAAGTTTCTTATGAACAAGCGAGGGGCTTCCTATTTTGTCCTATATTTATGTTTTACTTAACAGATTCTTTGTATATAGTAAGATAGTAAGTGTTTAATAATATCTTACAGGAACAAATGTGGTTGGGGCTGGTCCACTGTCCAGGCTTTAATTTGAAGTTATATCTGAAATGGCTTGGTAGCTGAGGGGATTGTGGCAGTGGCCAAGGAAAGAAAAGGTTAATATGGGCATGTCCTTGGGTGTGTATCAGTGCACGTCTGACAGGAAGAAGAGCATAATCTTGTGCTGTGTTTTTGCCTGAGTCACATACTCTCTCATTTTCCCTTAAGAAAAATATATTGAATGCGTGGTCTTATAGGTAGAAAGGATAAAACAAATGCAAGCAGATAGGGGTAACGTTCCTGGCTATAGTAGATTGGCCTGCGGACTGTCTTGACTCCCTGAATTAGCTGACAGATTTATAAAATAGCCACTACTACCACAACAGGAAAAAAAAATGAGGAGAAAGGGTCCTGAAAATGGTGTCTGAGCAATGAAAGACAGTGAATATTTTAAAGATCATGGAATTTAATTTATTCAACCTAAATGCATAAAAGTACAGGTGGGGACATTATTTATGCAGGTATATGCAAATCATTTTATAAAATAGGCAAAGCCCTTCTGCTTTTTATAAGTTGCCAAGGTGGTTCCTGATATTTTAAAAGCTATGCACCTTTAATGTAATTTCCTAAGACTTGGAATCCCTCTGTTGGAATCACAATCATTGTCAGAGCAAGTTTATTTTTTCCCCCCTGTCCTCTGGGACAGTTACAAGGCTCTTATAACCATCATAAAAAGAGTAGTTTCCACAGAGATGTGACTGGAAAAATCCCTTGGAAATTGCTGAAGAGTAAGTCACAGTGTTCAAAGCAGAGAACATAGGCTTTGAAAACATGAACCCATCTGACCTCGTGAATTTAGTACAGTGAATTCCTGAGCTCTGAAACATGGGGCCCGGCTGTGCATGCCATATTGGTGCTATAAGACTGGCAGTAGGTTGGCTGTGGCATGGTCTATTTCAAACTCCTTCACAGTGCCCAGTGTTGCATGTTCCCAGATGACATTTGGTTGGCAGAAGCTGGGCCTCCAAAGCTGGCAGTCTGGAATGCAGCCCACTGTGTTTTGACAAACACATAATTGACCATCTGATCACCAGCCTACGTTCTGCACTCAGGTCACTGGGGGACCTGGGCTTTCAGTAGGTCCCTACTCCTCATCTTGTTCATCTTCTCAAACCTTTCTCCAGAAAGCAATATAGACAAGACTTAAATACACCCACACATATCCTCCCATTTGCAAAAGAGAACATGAGACATAAGCTGTTGAAAATTTCCTTTAAATTGTCCTGGCAGCCCAAAGTGAACAAGAGAAAAGCACACTTATGGTGAACTCTAATTCAGAGAGAAGGAATGAATACACTGAATTGTTTCAACACCCGGCTGTGCATAAGTTGCAATTCAGATCAATGGCTTGGAAATTTTGCTTAGAAAAAGGCAGCAATGGGAAAATGATAGGGAACTGGGGGGACTGATTGACTTTAAAGGGACATTATTTAGAAACTGTTTCATTTTCAGGTGAGAGAAGAGCAAAGCAGGACACTGAGAACGTCTTCTCTGCATTTGCCTGCTCCTCCCCATATCTGCCGTGTAGAGAAGGAGACATATACCCCTGGAGACCAGTAGGCAGTGGCTAAGAGTGGGGTCAGAGTCAAAGTCAGTTAGGTCTTTGTTGAAGCTCCCATGAGGATATATTTTGGTCTGAAATTTGGCTTCATACAATGTTTCAGCCTTTCTCCTAGAAGGCAAAGATTATGCAATAGTCCAAGATATTTTGGAAGTATGCAAATGTTAATGTCTATGTCAACACTAGCAAATGCCCTCTCCCTTCCCCTTTACCCCTACTGCACAGGCCAGGTCCTGGGTTTGCACCTTTGACCTGGTCTCCCTATTCTCAGCCAGGCATTTCTACTATCACCAGAGTATTCTATCTAAAACATAAATCTGTTTAAAATTCTTCCTAGCCTCTTGAGCCTGCAGGATCAAGTCCAAACTCCTTTGCATGGCATACAAGGCCCTCTGCAATCTGTCCCCTGTCTGCTTTCTAATCTCCCATCTCCCCTGTCAAACACCATTCTTCAGCCACACTGACCTCTGGATCTGACTGCTGCTTAATGCCTCCTGACATTGTAAATGGTCTTACTTTTCACGTTATTATGATCGCCTTTTCTTTCTGCTCTCCTATATCCACCTGGCAAACTGCAGTTCATTCAACTCTAAGACCCAGCTTGGGCACTTGTCCACATGCAAGTGGGTACACCTTCCTCTCTCCTCTCATTACATCTTATATGTACCCGCATTCCTGTGCCTACCACCTTTATTCACTTACTGAAATTACTGAGATTCTTAGTGAAAGGAAGGATATTCTGTTTATCTTGGAGTTCCCAGAACCAAGCGTAGTGAAGCATAGTGACTAAATTTACATAAATGTTTGTTGACTGAAAACTAAATAAGAGCTATGCATGATAATTAATCAAAACTAAGCCAACCAGTAGTATTAGCTTTTAGAGTCATGGTAGGAGCCCATTAGCAACCTAATGAAGGCAGAAGATCCCAGCAGTAAGGCACTTTCTGATGGGTATCACAGGGGCTGGTGCCTGGCTGGGGTGACAGTAAGAGTGAGGGATGGATGCTGTGATGGAAGAATGTCTTTTAACAGAGAATATCACTAAGCCTATAAATTAAGACCCTTTTTAACACCTAATTTCCAATACTAAAAGGCATTGTTCTGATTATAAATGTGAGTCTGAACTGTAGAGGGGCCTGCAACTTATAAGAACTGCGTTTCTTAAAAGGGCGAGTCTGTGCTATCTTCTTCAAGGAAGCATGGCAGGTTATGAAGGGGGCCTTTTTGTTCGTGTTAAACAGAAATGGAATGGAACACTCTTGGGGGAACATCTGGCAACTATTCAGTTCCTGTTGAAATCTCAGTCAAATCCACATTGGGACACTAGACTAAACACAGTGCCAAGAGGAGAGGTTGAGCAGGCAGAGTTCTGCACCTGTTTAGCAGGGGGCATTGAAGAGGCACTTGGAGTGCACTGAGGAGATAATGTTCTCATCTGTTCCCAAGGAACTTTTTCCCTTTGATGGGGCCTCTGGGGTACCACCCCTGGGGCCATCAGCTGTGTCCAAGGGGGCACTTGAGGACAGCAGAACTGTCACAGGCCTGCCAGCATAAGGGCAGCCTCAGGATTTAGAATAATCTAAGCAAACATGAAGCCTGGCATGGGGTGGGACAAGGTCATGGTACATGAATGGACTATCAGCTCACTGCAGGTCATTCCTCCAGCCTTATCTCTGGTTTAAAAAATAGGATTTCTCTGGAAGCTCTGTAACTGGTGGTTGATGTAGCATAGAGTCAGTGTCAGATTTTCCTATGAGCCAGAGACAACCTTTCAGTATATATATTTTTTTTATCTCAAAGGTCTCCCCCTTGATTTCTAATCAGTGACACAAGTCCTGTGTTCTGCTGTGTCTGAGGCTCGCCCTATAGCACTGACGTCATAATAGCTGAGCCGTGAGGGCAGGAGTGCACTGTGCTGACTCATCCCGGTGATGTGAGGATTAATGCCTTGTCTAACACAGAGCTATTATGTGAACTGTTTTTACACAAAAGAACTGTAACAAAAATGATTTGCCAGAAGACTAGAAATATGCCGTGCTAGGTAACTGAGGGGAGGGTTGTGGAGACATAAAGTGGTAACCACGAGCGTGCATGTTGACATCCTCCAAAGCATGAACAGACCCACTCCATCAACACCGAGAACGGACAATAACAAGACTTGTCAGGGGCAGGTAGGACCCACCCCTGTTGTATAAATGCATTACACACAGCACCAGTCTTTGGGGAGTTTAATCAGCCTCCTTTCTCTGTCAAATAAACTGTCACGTTAGACTTTACCCTTAGCATCCTTCAGAGGATTCGGCTCCTCTAAATATATTTGCCACCAGCTTCTAGGAATGTGAGTGGAAGCCACACACAAGAAAAATAGCCATGGGAACCTCCTTTCTGTGCAAATGATTCTAACACAAGAAATCACTCAGAGTGGGGAGTCAGTGAAGCGAGATGTGATGTTGTGATTAAGGGCCAGCGCTCACCAGAGAGTGAAAGCAGCCAGAGGATGCTGAGGCCTGTTTATCACATTAGGAGACTGTCGTTACCTGTAGGATCTCTTGGGTGGTATCTCTGACAGTTACTTTGATTATTTGGGTTCACTGCCCCAGAACCTCTTTTAAGCAGCGTAAAGTAAAATTTAACCCAACCCATTCAGTGAAGCCAATTTGGGCTTCAGATAATAAATGTTCTCTTTGTTCATATAAAATCAAATTTTGTTTCTCTCTCCAAATGCCTTCTCATCTTTTCTAAAAAAAAAAAAAAAGAACGGTACCTTCTATAAACCCTTTGACATGTGTAAATCCTAGATTTATATTTTTCTCCCAGATTTCACAATTTTGCACAAAATTTTAACCTATTTACTTTTCAGTTTTTGTACTTCTTAGTTAAAGGATATTAGAAATTTTGTCAAGAAACAAAAGCTCTGATATATATGGTAAAATTAAAAACTATTGGACCTAGGGATGGGTGCATAAATGAAAAGCAAATCATTGCTCAGTGATTGACAGTGGAGCAAAAAGCCCAGGTGTTGCTGATATTTGGCTAAATAACATGAGCAATAGCTTGGGAGAGTCATGACTTTTGCAAACAGAAGCTGCGGTGAAATAAAGGTATTCTTGATACAGGAACAGAGGCTGGGCCACCAGTCTCCTCAGACACCTCATAGATAACAACAGACCACTACCACCAACAGCATTCACTCCAAACAAAAAGAAGCTAATGCCTACTAAAGAAATATTGAAAACCACAACAAAGTCAACTACCAAAATACCAACCCTTCCCCAAATTTCCCACATGTGAAACTTTTTTTAAAAGGTAAAAAACCACATTTTACTTACATAAGGAGCTGAGGCAGGCCACAGACTGATGGTTAAAGAACTGAAAATCAAGGAAAAAACAAGGAATTAAAAACAAGGATACAGAAGAAGAAGGAAAGCAAATCTCGGTCTAGATGGGACTAGTTGTTTTGAAAGGAGCTCTTTTTGCTACCTGTAGCCCCAAAGGAAGGCTATGCAGCTTAATAAAAATTTTCCAGAGGTGTGACCCTCTCCTATGATGACCAGTATAGTACTTTCCAGCAAAAGGAGTGCCAGGATCTTTGTCAATTTCCTTCCAATCTCTAACATACAGCATTTTTAAAGCTGCACTACTGTTCAATACACTAGACACATTTGTCTATTTAAGTTGAAATTCCTTAAAGTTTACTATGAAGCTAGTAAACACTAGCCACATTTCAAGTGCCTAATTGGACAGCACAGTGTTTCTATTACTGCGCAAAGTTCTGTTGGACAGCACCGACTCGAGTAGGTAAAAGCTTCACTATATAGTACACACTTAACTTTAGCTAACTTCGACAAAGGTGAATTAAATCTTGATAAAATTTGGCTCTTTGGATAGTAAATGTATCAGGTTTAACATGTAGAAGACCCTCTGAACAAATTCAAGACATCTGTATGTTGCTAAGCTTTGGTGTTGCTGAGAACACTGCCAAGTCTGACCTGCTTCCTTGCCTTCCTCTGACACAGACTCTTGACCCCTTGTCACCGGCCTACAATGTCCCCTCTATGCTGGGAAATAGTCTGATAAAGTGGTTCTAAACTAAAGTATCTGTCCCCTGAAACACATTTCTAATAGTGAAATTTCAGGTTTGAGAGGACCTGACCTTAACAGTTTCTCCTTCTATGTTTCAATCTTTAACATGTTGACTGCCACACTAGAAAAAAATGTTTTTTCCTTGGAGCCGTGGTGTTTTATTATAAAAACAGACTATGTGTAAAACCTTTCTAGTGTAATAAAAATGTTATTTTTTATCCTCCATGTGTGAGTTATATGCAATTTAATAAATTAAATCGATTCCAATTTCATAAAAAATTATGTTTTGTTTTCTATGCACGAGTTATATGCAATTCACACATTGCCAGAAACAATTTTTACACTGTATGACACATGAGTTGTATGTGACTCACGACATCCTTATTGAATTTGTTTCTGAAAATTGAGTCTTTTCTCATTCCACAAGTATTTACTGGTACCTGCAGTGGACTCTAGGCGGTCCTGAATGATGCCCTCTGAGTCATACCCCGCTGAGTATGTGCAGCAGTATCACATTGCTGCATACTAGCCTGTTGATTTCATTCAAAGAGTGGTCAGGCAAATGTGCAACTGGAAGTTATGGTAACCAGAGAATGGAGTCCAGCACATGGGCATACAGGGGGTGGTTGGCTGGAGCAGGGCGACAGGAGGTGGAAGAGACCCGCCCATGGACAGCAAAAACAATGAGCTGAGGTGTATCAGCTGCATCAGGCTCCAGGCCCCAAACTAGCATGTGTTAAATACGACTCACATGGCAGTTCATGTCTTAAGTCACGTGCCAAATAAACTAATATGGGACTGGTCTGCCCACCATGGTTTTAATAGCTTCTCTTACAGGAAGATAAAACAGAAGCAACATCAGACCCAGGGACTTAACGTATACTGACAACATTCTTGTCTTTCTGACACCGTGATTTTAACCACTTCACATAAAGCCTCCATAAACATGTGAAATAAACTTTATCAAAGGAAATCAAGTAGAAGGACCTGATTAAATAACTTCGCTCTGAAAAATGTTAAAACAGAAAACAAGAGATTAAAGAGATCTTCCCTCCTGGAAAGTTTTCTGGACAAATGCACAATTGTAAAGATTTTGCCAGAGAAATGATTTCCCTTTTGTGGCCAATGTGAAACTCTACCCATGCACGTGCAGGTGTGAAAGATGGCGATAAGAAGAGTTAAGATAGAAATCTGCAGCCCAGATCATGACGCATGTGACACTAGAGAGGCTGGAGATCTCCAACGCTTTCAAAATGTTTCACAAAATTGATGAGTTTAATGAAAATTTTAAGCAAGATAATTAGATTATATATGATTTATTGGAAGTACATATAAATTTGAAATATAAAAAAAGACTGACTCGTCTTCAAAGACTTTAAAACTCTGTTTTGCTATGTTCTGTCTTCTTCACAATCCAGGATATTGGACTACAGCATGGATGCAGTTTGTAACTTTCTTCTGTCTTCCTCCCTCCCTATCCTCCTACCCTTGCTTTCCCCCGCTCCTTCCCCTCTTTCTCTTCCTTCCTTTCTTCTGTCCTCCTTCCTACCTTCCTGTCTTTTTTCCTTTCTGTCACTCCCCCCTTTCGAGCATACTTTCTTTCTCAGTCTTTGGAGAAAGGAGAAAATAGGCTTAGTAATTTTCTGTGAAATATGTTCAATGATCATTTTTCTGATAACTCAATAATATACAGGCTCTTTAAAAACTATACTTAGAATTTATGTTCTCCTATCTAAGAATATAACTTCCTTTTCTAAATTTCAAGAAGCATTTATTCATAAAATTAGTCAAAATTAAATTTTTGATGTGATCCAAGAGACTAGTGTACCCAGATGGACTAATACATCCAAGCTCTGGAATGACAAAATGTCTTTCCTGGTGGTCAAGTGACACACAGGCTGGCTGTCAATGACAGGACTTCAAGATGGAGGGACAATAACACAGCAGGTATGTCACAGTCTAAGACAAAGCAAGTTAAATCGAAGATTTTTATTGGGCATAATTATTGTCCTTATATATTAGTGTAAAACAATAATACTAAGTCCCAACTTAATACTAAAGCTAAATTTTAATCTCAGAGTTTTTAATGTAATTTATATTATAAATGTTCATAAATGGTCAGAAGACTCCCTACTTGATTGAAATGTAACTTGCTATACATTCTGAAAGTATGTGTTCATACACAAAGATTTGTATTTGCTCAATTCAAATTGTTATTTTATTACATATAAATTGTTATTTATGTGCTCGTTGCACCTAAGTACCTCTCACTTTGTATGTTGATAAGTTGTTTTTATTTGAAATGCAAAGAATTATCTATAATAATTCCACAAAGATTAAAAATATTTGCTTTCAGCATGCTAGATTCAAAGCACAAATATCTAGCAAAGAATATAAAAATGTTGAGCCTAAATAATTCAGAACATTAAAACATGGTGGAGGATAAGTAGAAAGAGGAGGAAAAAGAGTGACTTACGGTGAAGTCTAATCTTAGTTTTATAATTTCCAAGTAAAAATTATATTATGTCAATCTCCAAGGAACTAAAAGTATTATTAATTGTAATTTTAAAGATTAGTCAATTCTAATTTCAATTTACATAATGTTCTCCCTCCCTTTCCTTCCCCTTCCCTGACTCTCTAACTTTCCCTTCCCTCCCTCCCCTTTCTCTCCCTCCCTCTGTCCTCCCTTCCTCCCACCGTTGAGATAGAGTTTCACTCTATTGCCATGGTTAGAGTACTGTAGTAGCAGTCTAGCTCACAACAACCTAAAACTCCTGGGCTCAAGTAATCCTCCTGCCTCAGCCTCCAGAGCCCACCACAATGCTCAGTTAAGTTTTTCTAGTTTTTCTAATTTTAGTAGAGACAGGGTCTCACTCTTACTCAGGCTGGTCTCAAACTCCTGACCTCAAGGAATCTTGTTTTTTCAGAAAATGCCTCAAAAATATCAAGTTCAGGGAGTTCCCAGACTCCATGAAGGCCACCCATGAATCCCAGGTTAGTAGCCTCTGGCACAGGCACAGTAGGGAGAAATCCTCTTTCAATCTTACTGCTCTTTGCCTCTAGAAAGTTTTAATAAAACGTTATAAATTAAAGCTGGAAATAAAGAAAATATGAAAAATGGAGCTCTAAGTGGGTGAAGTTATGTGGTTAGAGACACACAGGCTCCTTTGCAGCCCAGACTCTTGCCTTCCGAATCCTTTATAATTTCTTTTAAAAAATGTCCACAAAGCCTTAGCAACACCAGGGTAGAAAAGTGTTGAACAGAGAAATGACAATGATAACAAGAGTTACTATTTACCGAGTACCTTCTGTGGTTTCAGGTATCTTGCTAAGTAAATGCTTCTCAAATTTGGATCTGGGCATACGCAAGGGTGCGGAACAGTGTAATAGGGAATACCAAAAGCCACATAATAAATAATAAAGACATATGACTGTCTTCCTGGAGGGTCAGTTTCCTGCTGGTAAGTAAATTAAACATTTACATGTATTAACTTGGATAACTACTTCTTGAATAATTCCAGTAACTACTTCGTAAATGTTGGATACTGTTCTTGTCCTTGTGGAACTTCCAGTTAGTAAAAAACCAGAATATTGAGGAGTAGAAAGCAAAATTTCTATGTATCTCTGGGGTAAAACCTGAGGCTTTCCTGAAAAGTCTTGCTTGTGGCACACTGTCTTAGGTACCTGGCAGGTACCCTTAGCACTGGATCACTCACTCCTAACTCAACGATCACCCCAGTGGAAGTGTTTGAAAAGCCTTGTTAACAGTATATCATTTAATCCTCACGATAAAAGAAAATACTGTTAGTTCTAATTTACTAGGGAAAAAAGGGAGATTTGAGAAATTAGGAACCTTTCCCCAGATCACACAGCTGCTGGCATCCGAATAAATCTGTAACATTCCAAAGTCTACACGCTTCTAACCACTAAATTACACGACCTCTAGGTGTTTTCCACTTTATGTTTCCCCTTGAAATCTGGGCTCATTCAGGCTCATGCAGGCTAGTTTAAGCTTCTCTTTGGAAGCAGATAAGTCTGGCTTGATTTACATTCTAAATATTTCACAGTGGTAAGGGAAAGCTATTATTATACCCATTTTATGGTGAGGAAGCTGAGCCACTTGCCAGCTGAGGTATCTGGCTGGGTTATAAACGGAATCAGGGCTGTCAGACGCTCATTCCTCGTGTCTAACTCCAAGTCCAGGCAATGTTACTGACCGTGGGCTTTTTTGCACATGGGATTCACACTGGGTGAAAAAGAGTGAGACAAATTTTGCTAAGAGAAAATAATAATAGTACAATAAGAAATGGAAAAGAAGTAATCATAACTCACGAAAATTGGTTACTTTTAGCATTGTGAATAAAAAAGGGAGAGCTTATTCATCATAAATGAGTCAGAAAATTAGAATGTGTCAGAGCATTGATGACAGAGCTGAGGAGTTTGGATGAACCGAAGTTCAACGCTTATCCTTCGAGCAGAGGAGGGTAAATGTGTGACAAGAGGACAGAAGTGACCTCTTCAACATGACTTTTAATCCTTCTAATCTTTTCAAAACCACTTTCTCTAGAACTTAGGTGGGTTTATATCTTTGTTTTCTATCGGTAGAAATAACATTTCAGCATCCTTTTAATGTTCTAGAACTATTGTGCTAATTAATTCTTATGTGGGAGTTATTCAAAATAGTAGGATGACAATTTTTACCTTATTGATTTTCCTAATATTTTCCTGGCTTCCAGTATTCTCAAAAGTTCAAAAGATAAGACACTATTGGATTTTTAGACTCACATGTTTCTCAGAATAAGTGCCAGCTTCATAGGAGCCTGTCAACTGATAGTCCATCTTCACTCTGGATATGTGATTTCCTTTATCTGCCAGATTCAAAAACTCTATACTAGATATAATGATATTTCATGCACCCTGAATTTGGGAGTTTTTAATTCTCTATTTTCTATCTGGTAAGAGGTTTACAAGATGAAATAAGATGGAAGGGTTATTTATATGTGTAATCTCCCACTAGGTACATTGGGGTCTCCTGAAGACAAGTTTCTTAGAGTATTTTTATTCCTCTTGGGCAGTCACAGGGTGTCTATAAACGCCATAAACAGTCACACATAACTTGGTGTGTGCCTTTCAAGGCTATATTGTTTTGGATCCATCTTGAGGAGAATGGTAACAGAATGATAATGATGATTTATCTTTCCTTGAGATGCTATGGTAACAATCCTAAAGAATGTCTACCTTCAAAAATTCTGATGCTTAAATAAGGTGACCATCAATAAAGAGAGAAGATTTAAAAACTAAAGTTCAGCAATTAGGTCTGGGACTATTTCTGAGCCTGAGACATTGTCAAGATACAACTTATACTACTACACTCCACCCCATACAAATCCTTTCGATCCTTCCTAATTCTTATAGGTATAGAGTCCAAGAGACTGGAATGAAATGAAAACAGTCATTCCAGGAGGATGGCAGGGACTGACATTGATGATAGTTTCTCATAGCTGTAAACTAGACACAACTCTTTGGCATGACTGACATTTAGGCATTCTTTATACTCTGATTTCAAGAAACTTTTTTTCCATATCTCAACCTCCTAACATAGCTTTATGGATTCCAAATGGATTGAGGTACCAAGACCTCTGACCTAAAGTAAACTGATATTCTTTAGGGGATGCTGAAGAGGTCTGATGGTATTATTATGTGGTCTGATCATTTACAGGCACTTGGTCATAATGCTGCTCACAGCCTACTGTTAATGCCATTTTGGTGCAAAAAGATTGGGTCTATTAAAGGAAAACTCATCCTGAGATTCCTCAGTGTATAAAGACAGAAAGTAACATGTTAGTTGTACAAAGAACTTTGGAATAAACATGGGCACAGTAAGAGGGAGAAAGAAAGATCCAGATCAGTGTGAACAGAAGGCTGTCTTGACGCAAATATTTTCCTCAAGTGATTAAAAGCAATACAAAAGGAAAAAATCATGACTCTAAATTTATATCAGAAGATTTGAGTTAAGCAGGTACTGGTACCCTCAGAGTTTCTTGGAATCAGATTGTAAAGAATTGTTAAGATTAGGTCAGATACTGACACATGAGGATAACATGTGCATGCTCTGTGTTTTGAAGACTTAGAAAGCATTTTTTGTAATACAGATTGAAAAATGTTACTTTTGTCCTTGTCACCACAACTATTTGCTTCAGAGCCTTCAAGACATTTCATAATCTGGCCCCAACCCACCACTCTAGTTTTTTTTAAAAAAATTCCCACCACTGCTTCCTCATATACTGGGACAGCCTATGTGTTCCTCCCTGAACATACTGGGACATCCAAGTCTCTAAGTCTGCTAACAGGTCACAGTTCACATTTGACCGTCCCAAGCCTAACCCAGTATGTTAAACACATCAGTGTTTGTCGAATAAATGCTGTCTGCCTACGTTAGGAGACGAAGATGATAGAAAAAAGTTGTTTAATCAGTAAACAAATATCACCAGAGGGAGTTCAAGGAAAAGTTAATTTTAGTGTGCTTTAGGAGTAGGGGCAAGATGAGTTTTAAGATTAGGAAAACTGATGCTCTTTATTCTTGGGTCTAGCCAATAGTATGAGTCACTTACTTTTTTGGGAACAAGTTTAAACCTCAAGGTTAAAGGAACACAAACGCTCTGTCTATCGGCATATGATGAAAAAGTTGTGGCTATTTCCACATCAGCAAAGTGAAATTAAAATATGTAAAGCCTTTCTTACGAACATCTTAAATATACAAGTGGTAAATAATCAAATAAATTACCAAAAGCAGTTATGAACTTTCTTTCTTCCTGACTCTTTAAAAACAGGAAAAAATCTTCATCTATTTTGGAAGGAATAAATACAGTGCTGCCTCCAGTCAGCAAGATGAATTCAATAACCTTTCCAGCCTTGTTTAGCCCTATATGATGCTACAAAATCCTAGAAAGTGCTGACCCTAAAAATTATACAGAATCACAATGCAGCTCAGTAAAATACATTCTGCAGTTTAAAGAGGATTAGGCAATACGGATAGTCTATAAATTATTAAATTCAAAATAGTATTTATGTAATGATTCAATTTGCCAATGCATATAACACAAATAAAATTGAGTAAAAATGTACTTGACTATATCCCAGTTTTAACATGATTATCTAGAATAAAACATGCTAACAATTAATTCTTTCAAGTCTAAAAAAATTTGCTGAATATTTCATAAACCTGGTATTGAATATGCATACAAATTCAATTTCCAATTAAAGAAAAAGTTAGAGAAAAAGTCCAGAAAATAAGATAAGAACTCACTATTATTACTTCCAGGCCTATCTTCAAAGACATCAGGAGAACCAGTGAACAATTCCTTTAAGTGACCAAAATGGGCCCCATGTGATTAAGAACGTAGATCTAATAACAGACTCAGGGAGAAGCTCTATCAGGAGTGGCCAGCTAACCGGCTTTTTTGTCTATTTACCTTACAGCTTTGGTGCTCAGCAGAAGTGTTCATTACATACAGCACACAGGGTTAGATTAACAGTTCCAATGACCTTGTCTGAACCAAACTCATTTAAAGCAGTTTGCCACATTTCTTAAATAGAAGATGAGCCCATTCTATCTATGGCCTAGGTTTGGACTGGATCACTGAATCATTGCCCAACTCTGATAAGCAAAGCACTAATATGTGCCAATCAACAGGAAGCCCATAGCAAAGGCATCAAGAAGTCAAAATGCACACACGTAAAAAATTTGGCAGTAGACTACAGCAGAAAGCTATCACTAAAGATGGACTTTGGCTATTAAAGCCTTGGGTAACATTCAACCTTTGTTAACAAAAAAACAAAACCAAAACCTTCAGTCCCAATGTAACCTATAAAGAAGATCTGGTCCCAAAAAGAGATTGAGAGAGAGAAATGGAGCTTTATTTTGCTACCCTTTATTTCCATAAGAACACGAAAGTATGCCAGTTTCTTCATAGCCGACTTGTTACAGTATATTGTTCTACTCTCCACTAATGATTTCGTGAGGTTGGTTATTACTATGATCAGCAGCTGGGGGGTAGATGTCTAAGACCTTTCAAAAGAATCATTTTGTTCAGTGTCACTCCAGAAAATCAAGTCAGCGTTAAGCTAACTTTGACAACCTAACTAGGATAATGGCCGGTGCTTGTAGCCCTTGCGTATGCTGTTTCAAATGACAGGAACGCACTGAACAGCGAAGGTGAAAGCTAACCAGCAACTTGAATTTTGAAAAGCTTTGGCACAATAAGCTGATGACATAGATTGTTAGAATTCAAAAACCTGCCTCCCTGCCTCCCTCCCTCCCTCCTTTCTTATTTCCACATCCACATTCCTGTCATCAGGTAACAGAAGAAAAAGCAGCAAATGGTGATGGAGGCTGCTTCTTTGGGGAGACTCTTAGTTCTCTATCCTCCCCAACCACAATTTGCTTTCAGTTTGCTAAAAATGTATTTATTTTAATTGTTTTAACACTTCCTCTTAGAGAGATTTGCATTTTCTTAACTGTCTCTACAACATCCAAACTGAGGTTTTTTGCAGAGGTAGTAAGGGAGGTATTTGGTGATGGGGGTGTGTGTGTGGTAGGTTTTGTCCTGGATTCTTCAAGTTTTCTAATAGTACTGCTACGGGTCTGCTCAGGAAAACCTCAGGAAACCAATTCTGCTTATAGTTTTGCTTCAAATAAACATATATACATATACATGCATATACCATATGTATATTCTTCCTCTTGAAAGTAGAAAACATTTTGTGAGTTTTTGTCCACATAGTCTACGAGGTGTTGTTCTACTAAAATCTGAGTATCTTAGGCAGAAACAAAAAAACTGCAAGTGGTTTGTATTGAAATTTTATAAAAATATTGTCGTCAGTGTTTTCCTTGTGGTTAATCTCCTGGCTCTTTGTTAGCATATGCTGAAGGAGACTGCCACAATATCCTTCGGTCCTAGAAATGCTGGCCTGTGAGATGGCCTTGTAAAGATCAGAATTCTTGCATTCACCTATTAATGATCTAGGAATTGGGAATGTTTTTTTGTCTGCTCTTTAACCTCCCACTTCAAGGATTAAATTGTAAACAACCTAGTGGGAATCCTTCAGGCCAAACCATGGCTGAGCGGATCTCAGCAGGCAGGGAACCCGTAGCAGTCTGTGAAACACCGTGAAACACAATTATGAACATATAAAGGATTCATCCGTACTTTCTGAAAGAAATTATGTTGTTTCCAAGACGAGAGCTAGAAAATAAGACACATTAAAAGAAACCGAGCAAGATAATAATTTAAAAAGAGTCAGCAGAGGTAAATTTTTACCAGCGCCCCGTTTGCCAGGGCTTTCTCAGACCGTGGATTCAATTTTAGATCTGACAGTGGTCTGCACCAGATACTTCAAGGGAAGTCCATTCGTCTCTGACCGATGAAGCCCAAAGTACTGACTGCACACGAGGGTTCCTTTCTTGTTTCCAAAGGCAATCAATTTGTGCCCTAGAGTCTGAGGGTTCATAGTTTCTTTTAATTCTGTGAGTCTGCACAGGCACGGCTCCTCCTGCATGATTTGGTCCTGAGGAAGTGACCCACCCACAACTCCACGGAGCTAATTAACCCCATACTGAGCTTTTTTTTTTCCTCATTTCACACATCCACTCAATGCTTTAAATGACCCAGCAGCAGCATGATCATGTGACTTTTTTTTCTCTCAGTAAGGAAAGCTTGGTGTTGGGAGGAATGGGGATCTATGTGCCCTAATTCAAAACAGCCATGTGACCCTAAAACATTATCAAATAGCATTTTATCTGAGGGTGCAGAAATACTCAAAAATCCCCGAATGAAAATCCTTTTGTGTCATTCACTCAACTTCTTGTGGTCGCCATTTAAACAAGCAATACATAACAATACTACCTAATCCATACTGAGATAGAGAGGGGTAGTCTAGATTCAGAACATTTTTCAGAAATCCCACTGCAGTGTGTGGGGGAACCTACTATCTCCTTCCTTATCTTGAACAACTTCAAAAGAAGGAATAAAATTCATCTTTTTTCCATTTCAAGGAATAGATTTATATATTTCCAGATTTATTTTTGCCAAAGTGAATGCCTTGAAAACTTTAAGATAATCACTGTTTTCTAACTTTTGAAAAAGGAAAAAAAAAAGGGAACATGATGATGGTGGGTGATTTAATGGAATCAGCTTGTCAACATGATAAAACTAAAAAAGCTTTCCCAGAATATGTTCACATACTTAAAAAAAAACAAAACAAACAAACCAACCTTTAACATGATGTATATAGTGTAAAGTGTTTTTTTGTCATGGCAAAAGAAGAGAGAAATGTCATTAATTTAGGCAGTAAGTGTAAGGCTCTACTAGAAATTGCTATGGATAAATCATAGACACACGTCCTGGTCAGACAAATGGAGACAAATGGAGCCTGACAAGTTCTAGGTCTTGTTAGAAGCTTTCAGGACAGTCATCAGATTTTAAGTCAGTCATCTCTATAAATGAACAGAAAAATTCTGTGATTTTCCTTGATTTTATTAGTGTATGGCTTCAGAGTTTTAAAGATTTGGACATAAATGGACAAGAAATAACATCTTCCGAATGTCTCATCTTAGGCAAACTATCACATCTCTCACATTTTCAAAAGTATGTGTGGCAAGTTGGTTCACCTTGGTAGAACTCGGTTATAGAGTGTGCATGTCTTGTGTGAATGTTCAACCTCTTTTTTTTCTTCAAAACCATTTATACATGCACTATTAAACACCCAGAATTGTAGAATTCTTAGTATGGGTGGACAGTTAGTACAAGGTGAAATCTATCTAATATCTAAAATTCTTAATCTGGCTTAAATCCTATGCTTTGGAATTGAAGACCATACAGCAGTTCTGAAACACATTTACTGCTGCTTCCTAAGCTTCTCTGAGGTATGGCTGCCAACTGAGAGTAAACCAGTGGGTAAAACTGTCCCAACAGGCAAAAGAGAAAGGTCCAGTGAGGCATAGCTTACTTTTATTACTGATTAGAAATACCATGTTTGGCATAGTCTAAATCAAGCTCCTACACCTGTGCCTTTAATCTTTGGCTAGAAGTGCCTCATCTGGTCACTCTGAAGCCACAGAGTTACCGTGATTTCTTCCAGACTCATGTGATTACCATGGTCTATATTGGGTCAGTACATTATACTCCTCAATAACACTTTCATTCAAAATCAGTCCAATGGACTTTAAAATATGGTTCCTTTTGGGGGTGAACAGAAATAGGAATATGAATGGGTATTAAAAGGAATGAATTAATATAAATTCATGCCCTTGTTAAATTTCAATTCTCTCATAAAAGCCTAATTAAGTTTCTGAACTTACCTTGAGAGTTGGTTTATATAAGGGAGAACACGCAAAGTATTTCCCAGATGGAGCCACATATTTATTCATTAATTCAACAAATAAATTTTTCAGAGCTTTTTATTGATAATTCTGTCAACTGGATCCTGCCCCTGCCTTCAAGGATCTTCTACTCTAATATGTGTTGGGGAATTTTTGTCACCATTACTACTCACAGGTTATTGGCCCAGGTTAGACAAGTTTATCATAAATACAATGACCTCTGCATGACAACCCCCACCTTCCTCCTTACTTGCTTTTTCATCTCTGTGATATCCATTAACTTGTCATGAAAGACTCAACCTTTTGTGTGTAATATGTATTACCAACTCAGCTTATTTTTATATAGATAAGAAACCCCTTCTTCACTCCAATTATGCTTTCTGTCTCAGAGTCAAGAAGATATTATAAAAGTTTGCTTAGAATTATTAAAGTTGGCTCAGTGCCTGTGGCTCAAGTGGCTAAGGCGCCAGCCACATACACCTAAGGTGGCAGGTTCAAATCCAGCTGGGGCCCGCCAAACAACCACGATGGCTGCAAACAAAAAAAAAAAAAATAGCCAGGCATTGTGGTGGGTGCCTGTGATCCCAGCAACTTAGGAGGCAGAGGCAGGAGACTCGCTTGAGCCCAGGATTT
>CAUYQV010071625.1:0-13123 GCA_963574575.1 Galagoides demidoff | reverse complement strand
TACTCATTTTGAAAAGACTCTGATGGGTCTTTCAAAATAAGAAGTTAACTTATCAAAGTAGTCTATAATAGACATACTTCTATCTGACAATGGGAATGTTACTTTCTTTGCATTATTACTATTATTATTGCCTAATATTTCATTGTAGCAATCGTCTGATTTCTTTTCTGAATGTCCTTATCTTCTTTTGTTCTTTATGAGGTTTTTGTTCTCAGTCCTTATTTTAATATTATTATTGTCATTAAATTTAACCTTTTAATTCTGTGAAGGCAAAAAAAAAATGAGTTAGATAGATGATAGCTAATTTGAAGTTTTACTAAAACTCAGTATGTCTTTTGTTTGTCCTTCCTTTAATATGGCTTTTCTAGACTTTTATGTGAGAGGCAGGTATGTCTTCTTAGGTCTGGAACTTTTGGGGGGAGATTTTGGGTATAGCCCATTATCCTTCCACCCTCACATCTTAAATTTTGGCACATTTCTCGACAGAAAACCAGTTATGTATTTATTACAGATTTCTTTCCTCCTGTGAGTCTTTGTCTCTGTAACACTGCATTAGTGGGAGATAATCTGCTGCTTTTTTTGAGTTTCACCAGGACTTTCAGCCTCTCACACCTCCCAGGAACTCAATAAACATTTTCTAGGGAAAAATAAGCTTTGTATTTAGGGCTCCTTTAGTTTCCAAACTATCATGACAACCCTATGAAAGCATGAAGTGCTCTACCAGTTTCTCTTTCTTGAAATAGGATTCTCTTCTTGGTTCAAATCTTATACTTAACCCACACCAAGAATTGGCAAGTGCATTCAGGGGAAAAACAAAACAAAACAAACAGAAAAAATAAAGCCCCAGCTAATACTGGCAGCTCATGTAGAAAAGGCGTTCTGATCTCCAGAATTTTAGGTAATGCAAAATTCTCACTGCTCCCACAATTCTGTCATAAAAGTAATTTGTACAGTCTAACAGGATGTTTTTAAGTTATTAAAACAAGAGTATTATTCCACTGTGATATCCTATGTCCTTCTCAAAAGCAAAGTGCAAATATCATAGAAGAGTAAGAAGAAAATACAAATCCTTACTAAGAAAAATTATATGAAAAATTGCTGTCTTGAGGGTGGCTCCTGTGGCTCAAAGGAGTAGGGTGCTGGCCCCATATGCCAGAGGTGGCAAGTTCAAACCTGGCTCGGGCCAAAAACTGCAAAAAAAAAAAAAAAAAAAAATTGCTGTCTCTATGTTACCATCTCTTTAAAAGAGGTCAGAGGAAGGAGCAGTCCAGAGAAATTACTCTAAGGCCAATAGCCTAAACAAGGTATTTTGATTGAAGAGATTATTAATTTTTTAGGTCAACAATATAATAATGGAAATCCTGGTTGCAGAAGTCATGATATATATTTACATACCTGTACCTTCTCTTGTCCCATTACCATTATTGAGCAGAGTATATGTAAAATAGATTTATTTCATATCACTGGTAATGCTAAACCTTTGTTATATTATAATCAGTTTACTTTTTAACAATCTTAATTTGTGACAATGTATATATTAGCCATTTATTGTTTAATGTCAGAAAATAAGCCTTGTGTATCAAAATGATAAAAGTTCTGATTTTGTTTGCTTAAAAGCATTTATATATGTGCATATTCGATTTTTCCTGTTGTCACAAAAGAAAATATTGAAGTTTCACAGATCATAAAACAAGCTATCAAATAATTATATTTAGAAAAGTGAAAAATCATATATTCCAAAAGCAGAGTTGTGATAAGCCTGTTTTCCATGGTGGATGGCACATTTGGAAGGCGGATGAGAGCTATGACATGTGTATTTGCTTTTTTTAAATCTTAGAAATTTGCCTTCACAAAAAAAATTAAGAATGAGTCTTATGTAAAAACAATTATTCTTTGAACCAAATGCTAGCTAGCTTTCTATCTTTATTTTTAGTTTTGCTTTTCAGTTTACTTTTTAGTCCTTTAAAGGTATGCAAGTCAGTTTCTCATTTTGATATATCTAGGCAATCACAGGTGTTGTATACCCTGTTAAATGATCTTAGTTTTATACTACATACCAGCTATGTAAATTTATATGATATTATATTTCCAACTATTGTCATATGAGGTCATACTTTTATTATGGTAGAACAAATATGTAAACATAAAATTGTACATAATTGGATATATTTCATTATCAAACGTTCCATTCCATTTCACGAATAAAATAGAAAAAAGTAGATATGGATCACATATATAAATGCATACTATAGTAAAAATAAAGATATCAATAGCCATTCAAATATTGAAGGTTGGTGTTGAGTAAACAATATGTTATTAGTAAATTTTACTTTTTTCTAGACTACAGGCATTGTTCACATTTTCTCTGACTTTTACTTTTTAATCTAACAAAATTGAATTTAACTTTGAAAAGAGAGAATTTGAAAGAAATAGCTGATGTTGTCATTTTAAGAATCCTGACTTTTTAATTTATTTTTGTGTGTGCACTGCACACTGCTGTTTGTCAGAAGACTCATTCAGTTTAATGGATTTGATTAGTTTAAGGCACTTGTCTGAATTACAGCATTAAATACTTGGTGTTCAGCATAACCCAGTGATCTGTCCCTGCCTCTGACTCATTCACTTCCTCTCAGGAAGAATAGGATTTTATGCAGTGGCAGTGCATTATTCCTATTTTTACTTGTTAAAGTAAGCACTACATCTAGAACATACATGGACATGCACTAAAATGAATGGGACCTATTCTCATCCAACTTAATGTATTAAAGTCAAACTCATTTATATTGTATTGGATTACAAAATTCTAGGTAGTCATGCAAGTGAAAATACTGATTTTCAGAAGCTAGTGCCAAATTAAAAAAAATTATGTCTTCTAAAAGAGATCATGTAGAGAAGCATATTTCAATTATCAACTATAAGTACTATAAGTGCTTGTAATGTAGTATTGAATTTGCTACATGGCCTGTATTTCACAAAAGAACACAATGTTTTTCGACAAGCACAACTTATTTTTTGAAACATATATTTGCTAGTGAGTTAATTCATTGTTTTTTGTTATTTGATGATCCAGGTTTATAGCTTTTATGTAAAGTTTTTGCTATTCCCACTGTTATTTTTGAAAAATGTTCCAAGTTATTGCAATAATTTCTTAATTGACAGAAAGTGTAATCTTTCCTTGGTATCTCTGAGGGATTTGTTCCAGGATCTCAGCAGATACCAAAATCTGTAGATGTTCAAGTCTCCTATATTTGTTCATGTAACCTACACAAATCCTCCTGTATTTTTTAAATCATCTCTAGATTCCATGCAATATCTAATAAAATTAAATTCTATGCAAACAGTTATTATACTCTATTGTTTAGGAATAATGACCAAAAAAGTATACATGTTCAGTACAAACTCAGTCATCATAGATGGTACCTACATTTTCAGTCTACAGTTGGTTGAATCTGCAGATTCTGAGCCCATCCCTCCACAAGGGCTGAGTTTATATGAAGATGTAAACTTCAAACTACAAGAGAATAATATTTAGAAACCACTTAATAAAAAAAAAACAAGAACATGTATATTCAGTGCAAATTGAGGAAATATTATTGAGGCAAAAATTTATAGGTCTTTATAAAGAGAGTAATTATCAGGTAATTGAGATTTCTAGACTCACTCATTAGATGCTATCAATCATTTTATTTATAGTTAAGAATAATCAAAGTATAGCTCACTTAGGGTAGCATAGATGTTTTAACAATGTTGATTCTGCTGATTCATGTGCATGATGTATTTTTCCATTTGTTTACATCCTCTGCTGTTTCTTTCCTCAGTAATTCAGAGTTCTCCCTATACAGAACTATAGAATCTAACCTCCTGGGTTAAATACAGTCTTAGGTGTTTTATTTTCTTTGTGCTATTATGAAAGATATTGAGTCTTTGATTTTATTCTCAGCTTGATTATTGGTATATAGGAATGCTAGTGATTTATGTACCTTGATTTTGTATCCTGAGACTCTGCTAAATCTGTTTATCAATTCCAGGAGTCTCTTGGAGGAACTTTTAAGGTTTTCTAGGGATAAGATCATATCATCATCAAAGAGTGATAGTTTGACCACTTCTGTCCCCATTTGGATACCTGTGGTTTCCTTTTCTTGTCTGATTACTCTGGCTAGGACTTATAGCATTATGTTAAATACAAGTGGTGGCAGTGAGCACCCTTGTCTAGTTCCACATCTAAGTGGGAATGCTTTCAATTTATCCCTGTTCAGTATGATGTTGGCTGTGAGTTTGTCATATATGGATTTTATTATTTTTAGGTATGTTCCATCTATACATATTTTGTTAAGTGTTCTTACCATAAAAGGGTGCTAAATTTTGTCACATTCTTTCTCTGTTGTCTATTGGGATGATCACATGGTCTTTGTTTTTGCTTCTGTTTATGTGGTGAATTGTATTTATAGATTTTCATGTGTTGAGCCATCCTTGAATCCTTGGGATGAAGCCTGCTTGGTTGTGGTGGATTTTCTTTGTTTTGATGTGCTGCTGAATTTGGTTTGTTAGAATTTTTGCATCTATATTCATAAGGAATATTAGCCTGTAGTTGTTTTTTGTGTTTTGTTGTTGTTGTTTGTTTGTTTTGTCATTTTCTACCTTTGGTATTAAGTTCTTATTTCTGAGGTGAGCTGATTCAATGTAATGGCTCCATAGCCATATGTTCAGTGCCTTCATTTGGTTGTGTAATAGGTGGTACAAAATTATCACCTCTGAAACAGAACTCTTGATTTTTATCATGAAAATAACTCTTTCCCAAGTGTTCCCCACCTCTATAAATGATTCTACTATCTACATAGTTCTACAGCCAAAAGGCACCCTTGATTCTTTTTTTTTCCTTTACTCATTCAGTTTATCAGCAGGTCCTGCCGCTTCAAACTTTACAATAATTAGAAAGCTGACCACTTCTTAGGTCCTCCACCTCTGCTCTCCACCACCTTAGTTACAACACCATCATCTTTTGGCTGGAGTGCTGCCTTAGTGTCTTAACTAATATGCCTATTTTCTCTCTTTCTTCCTATAGTTCACAGTCCTCATAGTTGCCACAGTAATTCTTTAAAGATAAAAAATATGTTGTTTTCCTACTCAAAACTTCCCAAACGCTTCCCATGGTAAGCTTTACCATAGCTTACAAGTCCTTCTCTGACTTCATGACCTATTATTTTCCTTCTTACCTATTCCCCCTTGGACTATACCAGTCTTCACAGGCTTTACCAAGTACTCTAGCCTGTTTCCTTTTCTGGGCCTTAGCAAATGTAAAGATATTTACATTTCCTCTTCCTGGAGTGTTTTTCCTTCAGATATGTATGTGTTACATCTCTTCAGAAATGCCTTCTATGACCATTCTACCTAAATACCTACTCCATCTATCCATGTTTGCTCACTCTTTAATTTTCTTCAGAGGAATCACTTCCTGAAATTATAAATGTGTGTTTGTCTGTCTTACCCACCAGTGCATAAAGCCCATGAAAGCAGAAACTGTCTCTCTATTTACTACTGACTGAATCTCTGAAAGCTTGGTGCATAGTAGGTATTCAGTGAATTTTTATTGATAGATGAAACAAATGAAATGGATGGCAACAGGATCCATTTTAATCATTTCTGTTTAAACATTGTTCATAGGATCATCATCAGGAAATACTAGAAAAGTTCAGATTTTCCATTGGTTCACTATAATTATAATGATTTATAAAAGCCATATAAAAATTTACAAAATACCATGTTTATAAAATACCAATGTTTCTTATGGTATTAAAATATACTTTACTTAAACTTTTTGTTATTTGTGTATCTATATCATTAAGATAAGAATAATGTTTTGGAAAATATATATTTTAAAATATAACAGCTGACAAAAAACTGATGAGATTATAGGTATGTAGCTTTATGTTTACAACTCAAAGATTCTGTTGATAACAAAGAACTGTTAATAATTTAAAACAATGAAAAAAAAAACAGAAAGGATTTTGAGACCTGCCAAGTTACAGAAAATGCCATTTGTGAAAAAGGTTGATATAAATCTTTTATGAATGAACTCTGATTAAGTAATTCCATTCATTACTGGAAAAATATCTGGTTCACATTTGGCATTGCCCTTGAAAAGTTATTTTGAACGTTCATATGCCCTCAAAGAGCTATACAGAGTTGCTGCTTAGCCTTAACCTAGGATTATGTGAAAAAGACATTTTGCTTTGTTATGAAATAACTTATTTTTGAAAATGGAGTCTACAAAACCAAATGTTAGGAAATATCCTATAAATGTCTGACATGTAACTGAGGGAATTTTCAACCAGAACTGTACGTATTATTGAAGGAAGAAGTCCGCCATTTAATATTAATTGACAGTTACTTTTAGTGGCACATAGGATTTCTAGCCACTGTTGGATACCTTATAGTGAAATTGATTTTTATGTCTATCAGAATAGCTGATATCTGTAAAATGCTTAATACAATACAGATGTTTATACACATTACTTCATCTAACCCTTGGAACAACCCTATATGAGATAATCAATGCTATTTGTTTTTCACATGAGGAAAGAGACTTGGTTTAAAGGACTTCTCCTAAGTCACAGGACTAATAAACTGTGTAGTTTGAATTCAGGCTTAAGTCTTCTGATCTCCAAACCTGAGACTCTTCTATAGTTAGTAATCAAAAGCTTAAAAAGCCATATGAGACTTTTTATCTTACATGGTCCAAGAGACAGTGGTATTTATCTTTTAAGCACTTGTAAGGGACTCTTAGTGTGTCTAGCTGACCTGAGTGATTGATTTACTAAGATATTTACTAAATATCTTACAGTGCTGAGCTGTCTGTATCTCAAGAACTTGATTGCAATGGAGTTTGATTAATCTGAGTGTCATATTTTCATTATTTCCTGTGGAAGTAATATGAATTGTTAATGGCAGGAAATTCTAACATATTTTACTCTTAAGTTCATATAAAATGATTCAATGAGTGCTTTGATTATTAACTTTATAGGTTTGAGTGCAAACCAATTTCAGCACATTGGTCGTCTTTTCAACCTAATGAGAATAGGCATATATTCTGGAATATATTCAAAAGGTTGATTTCTGAAAAATAGTAGGAGCCATGTATTGGGTTTTACTAAAAACTTAAAGTAGTAGCATTAACTCAAGAATTTTCATTTTTAGTTCAGAAATTATTAGAAACTGTTTCTAATACTTCAACCAGTGAGAATGTTAGTATTACAAATGATTCCTTCAACTTCTTCTTAAGAATTAAAATTATTTTCTTAAAAAACAATAAAGATAGCAAAAACAAGTTTGTTTTTTTTTGTTTTTGTTTTTTTTTTCTTGAGACAGAGTCTCAAGCTGCTGCCCTGGGTAGAGTGCCATGGCATCACAGCTCATAGCAACCTCTAACTCCTGGGCTCAAGTGATTCTCCTGCCTCCACCTCTCAAGTAGCTGGGTTTACAGGCACCCGCCACAACATCCAGCTATTTTTTTTGGTTGCAGCCATCATTGTTGTTTAGTGGGCCCAGGCTGGATTCGAACCCGCCAGCTCAGATGTACGTGGCTGGTGCCTTAGTCACTTGAGCCATAGGCGCTGAGCCTCTTTTTTCTATTAAGTAGAAAAATGTAGCAAATCACATAACCTTGTAGATGGACACCCTAAAGACTCTGATTACAAAAAAAAAACAACAAAACTGTTAGAACTAATAAATAGACTCAGTAAAGTTGCAAGATATAAAATTAACATACAAAAATCAGTAACATTTGTATACACTAATGGTGAACTACCAAAAAAAAAGATCAAGAAAGCAACCTCATTTACAATACCTACAAAATACCAAAATTACTGAGGAATAAATTTAACCAAAGGATAAAAGACCTGTATACTAGGCTAGGTGTGGATTATACACGCCTATAATCCTAGCACCCTGGGATTATATACACCTACAATCCTAGCACTCTGGGAGACCAAGACGGGTGGATTGCCTGAGCTTAGGAGTTAGAGACCAGCCTGAGTAAGAGTGAGACTCCATCTCTACTAAAAATAGAAAAACTAGCTCGGTGTTGTGGCAAACATCTATAGTCCCAGCTACTTGGGAGGCTGAGGCAAGAAGATTGCTTGACTATAAGAGTTTGAGGTTTCTGTGAGCTGTGATGCCACAACACTCATGCAGGGCGACAGAGTGAGGCTCTGTCTCAAAAAAAAGAGAACAACCCAGAAACCCAAACCTCTACACTGAAAACTATAGAACACTGATGAAAGAAATTGAAGAAGACATAAATAAAATATGTCTTATATTCATGAATTATATTATTAAAATGTCCATACTACCCAAAGCAAACGTTGCATACTACCCAATGCAATCCCTATCAAAGTTCTAGTGACATTTTTCAGAGAAATAGAAAAAACACATGGCCTACAGACACATGAAAAAATGCTCATCATCTTTAATCATCAGAGAAGTGCAAATCAAAACCACTTTGAGATATCATCTAACTCCAGAAAGAGTAACCACATAACAAAATCTCAAAAGTATAGATTTTGGCATGGATGAGGAGAGAAGGGAACACTTGTGCACTGCTCGTTGGAATGCAAGCTAATATGTTCCTTTTGGGAAGGAGTTTGGAGAACACTTAAGTGAACTAAAAGTAGACCTGCCATTTGATCCTGCAGTTCCTCTACTAGGTATATATCCAAAAGACAAAAATCAATTTACAACAAATATATTTGCACCAGATTGTTTTTTGCAGCTTAATTCATAATTGTCAAGTCATGGAAAAAGACCAAGTGTCCATGAACCCATGAATGGATTAATAAGTGGTGGTATATGTATACCATGGAATATTATGCAGCCTTAAAATGGATGGAGACTTTACCTCTTTTATGTTTACATGGATGGAGCTGGAACATATTCTTAGTAAAGTATCTCAAGAATGGAAGAAAATGTTTCCAGTGTACTCAGTACTATTATGAAACCAATTTATAATCACCCATACTTTCTTATGAAAGATAAAACACAACTATCACCTAGGATGTAGGAAGGAAGAGGAGGGATGAGGAAGGAAGGGAGGACGAGGCTGAATGGAGGAAGGATAAATACTGATACCCCACCTACAGTGAATATTGCAAAAGTATATTGCATTTGCAAGTATATGTCAAATCTATTAAATGTAGAGTATAAATGTCTTAACACAATAATTAAGTAAATGAGGTAAAGGCTATGTTAACCAGTTTGACGTAAGCATTCCATACATATATAAAATCAACATATCATACCCCCTAAATGCAGAAAAAAAACAATAAAAATAAATAAATGGGACCTGATTAAGTTATAATGGTACTGCACAGCTAAGAACACAGTCAACAAAACAGAGATGACTTTCAGAATGGGAGAAGGTATTTTCATGCCATAAATTTAACAAATATAATAGCCAGAATCTACAAAGAATTCATGCAAATCAACAAGAAAAGAGCAGACAGTACCATTAAAAACTGGGCAAGAGATATGAACTGAATCTCCTCTCATAAGGATAAACAAACACAAGAAAAAATGCTCATCCTCTCTAATTATCAGAACAAAGCAAATCAAGACCACTTTGAGATATCACCTAAACCCAGTAAGAGTGGTCCACATCATAATGTCTCAAAGCAACAGATGCTGGCATGGATGTGGAGAGAAGGGAACACCCATGTACTTTTTGGAACTGAAAACTAGTACACTCTTTATGGAAAGAAATATGGAGATTATTCAAAAATAAGAAGTAACCTTTCATTTGACACTGCAATTTCATTACTAGGTATCTTCCTCAAAGAAAAGAAAAGTCATTTTACCATAAGGACATTAGCATTCAAATGTTTATAGTAGCTCAATTCACAATCACAAAGATGTGGGAACAACCCAAGCGCCCTTCCACTCATAAATGAATTAGTAAACTGTGATTCTATATATATTATATAAACTGTGATTATATATATATATATAGTATATATATTATAGTAATGAATAGAATGAATTAGTAAACTGTGATTATATATATAATATGTATATTATATATGTCATGGAATACTATTCAGTCATAAAAAGATGGAGATTTTGCATCTTTTGTAACAAATGGAAAGATTTGAGAACATTCTCCCAAGTGAACTATCACAAAAATGGAAAAACAATCACCACACATGTATTCAATACTAAGTTGAAACTACTAAATAGGGCGGCACCCTGTGCCTCTGTGAGCAGGGCACCAGCCTCATATACCCAGGGTGGCAAGTTCAAGCCTGGCCCATCCAAACTGCAGCAAAAAATAGCTGGGCACTGTGGTGGGCCCTGTGGTCCCAGCTACTTGGGAGGCTGAGGCAAGAGAATCACAAGGAGCTGGAGGTTTGTGAGCTGTGAGCTGTGATGCCACAGAACTCTACTGAGGGTGACAATGTGAGATTCTTTCTCTTAAAAAAAAAAAAAGAAAAAAGAAACTACTAAATTAATAACCAAAAACATGCTCACATGAAAGAAAAACTTGATTAAAACAAGACGGGGTGGGGCTCAGCACTTGCGGCTCAAGTGGCTAAGGTGCCAAGCCACGTACACCTGAGCTGGTGGGTTCAAATCCAGCCCAGGCCCACCAAACAACAATGACAGCTGCAACCAAAAAATAGCCAGGCACTGTGGTCCCAGCTACTTGGGAGGTGGAGGCAGGAGACTCACTTGAGCCCAGTAGTTGGAGGTTGCTGTGAGCTGTGATGCCACAGCACTCTACCCAGGGCGACAGCTTGAGGCTCTGTCTCAAAAAAAAAGGTAAAATAAAATAAAACAAGACGGGGGGAGGGAGGAGGGAGTTCATTAATTTCCCACCCAACGGGTGTAATTCATGGGAATATGGTGCATACACTTCCTGTGTAGAAGATACAACTACAGCTCAGACTTTACCTTACAAATGCAGATCTAATCATATGTACCTTTATAGTAATCTGAAATGTAAAAAAGAAAAGAAAAGAAATAAACTGGATGATTCCTTTCTAATTACATGAGTGCCTAAAAGCAGAAAACCTTTCTCAGCTTCACTGTGATAGATTAGAGAGATGACATTAGAAGGACTTGACATTATTGGTTTTGGAGATAGAAGAAGGGATCTCTGAGCCAAGAAATGAGAGTGGCCTCTAATAGCTGGCAAAATCCTCTCCTCCAGTCTCCCCAGAGGGACTACAGTCCTGCCAACACCTTGAATTTAGGATACTAAGGTTCCGGTTAGATTTCAGGCCTCTAGAATTCTAAGATAACTTTATGTTATTTTCCACTACTAAATTTGTGGTAATTTGTTACAGCACCAATAAAAGTAAAAAGCTAATACACATGTCTTCTTATGGTTAAAAAAAATGAGACTGCAGCTTTGGGGTTGAGAGAAAAACATGTTGAAATTCAAGAAGGTGGGGGAGGTAGGAGAAGTGCAGTAAACTCTCACCTATCAGGTACATTGTGGGGCCATATGGAACACCTCCTGGGTGAAGGGCTCAACGACAACTTGAACTTTATCTAACAAATGCAAACAATGCAACCTAACTGTATGTACCCTTATATTAATCTGAAATTCTTTTAAAAAAAAATGAGACTACCCTAACTCAACAACAATATAATGATAGAAGACTTTTCTTCCACTTCATTACAGTTCTAACATACTTTTATCAAAAATTAAAAAAAGAAAAAATACAAAGAAGGAAGAACTAACTTTTGATGCATTTATTAAACTGTTGAGCCAAAATTTTTTTTATAAGGAAACCTCAACTTCTTTGTTTTATCACCATAAACATTATGGTATACCTGGCCAAATGCATGTAAAACAAAGGGCATATAAGAATGTTATGGTTCAGTTAGGAGGTTACAGCAGAGACTTATTATTTGGAGAAAAAAGGCACAAAAAGACTTAGATTTGTTGATATTTGTCTTTCACTAATGTCATTTTAAATGTGAAATTGAAGGACAGAGGGTATTTGATGTTATCCTCTATTATTTATACTTAAAGTGCATTATTAGGATAACAAATCTAATGTTCACTATGACTAGAAAGCCTCTTGTTAAACCAATAAATATGGCCTTGAACTTTTGTGGCAAGTAAAAAATAAATTTCCAATTCTTTTGTCTGAATAGTTATTTTAAATGTCTTACAAAAACTTCTTTTGGGGCAATATTTTTAACATCCAAAGCCATTGCTTTTTCTGACAGTAACTATAACATTATGCCTATCATTGTACTTATTAGGTAGAATGTACACTATCCTGGTGGCAGCCCCTGACTTCAGCATTATACAATTAATCCATGTAATGAAAAACTCTTATAACCCCTAAATCTTTTGAAATTAAAAAAAAATTTTATTATTCGTTAAGCTTCCTGAATGCAAATTTTTACTCAGAGAAAACAATGCAAATATTCACATACATGAACCATACACAAAGCAATATGTAATTTTGTAATTACATGATTTTTAATGTAATGAATGTAATTTACCAAAAAGTTAATGTAAGACCATAATTACTCCACCCATATTCTCCATCAACAAAACTACCATTAACATATACATGAAAGGTCAAACTCTCACACTTTGCCAATGATCTGATCTTGGAGAACCCCACAGACTCAACCACAAGACTCTTGGAAGTGATTAAAATATACAGTAATGTCTTGGAATATAAACAAACATCCACAAATCAGTAGCTTTTGTATATGCCCATAACAAGCAAACTGAGAAGCTAATCAAGATAAGGTGACCAGACGTCCTGCTTTTGGTGAGACAGTTCTGATTTTTAACAATTTGTCCCATGTCCTGCAGCATTTTTAAAAAGTCCTGATTTTTGGAAAGAATGCACCACAAGCTAGGGAATGGCGGGCGACCGGGAAGGGAATATATGGTTTTCAGCTACCATGTGGCTATTTCACCAGGATATGAGTTTCGTATTATTTTTGTTAATTTCCTAATGTTAAACTTTAATAATAACAAATAATTGTTGAGAACTGATTATCGAGAACTGCTTATCAAAGTTTGCATTGTTGATCAGTTGTTAGAATTCGACCACCATTGTCTGGATTTAACGAACAATGGCATTTTTTGGCATTGGCA
>CAUYQV010071623.1:0-57934 GCA_963574575.1 Galagoides demidoff | reverse complement strand
ATTTTATAGCTGGAAAACCCAGGGTCTAAAAGTGTCCTACCTATCAATTTTTAAAAGTTTTGTAAATATTTGAGACTTCAGCTGTCCTTTCATGGTTATCGAGCAAAAGACAATCCCACTTAAATCTGTGTTGACAAAGATCGGAGGTTCTTTAGTGCCTATGCTTTTTTTTTTTGAGACAGAGTCTTATTATGTTGCTCTTGGTAGAGTGCGGTACCATCACAGCTCACAGCAACCTCAAACTCTTGGGCTTAAGCGATTCTCTTGCCTCAGCCTCCCAAGGAGCTGGGACTGCAGGTGCCTGCCACAATGCCCAGCTGTTTTTTGTTGCAGTTGTTGTTGTTTAGCTGGCCCAGGCTGGGTTTGAACCTGCCAACCTTGGTGTATGTGGCCGGTGCCATAACTACTGTGCTACAGGCGCCGAGTCTGCCTAAGCTTTTTTATTCTATACTTGCTGCAATAAAGTGGCTTGTTTCTTTGCTGTCAATCTCTTGGAGACCATTTTTACATATATAGTATTATGTTAGAATTCTACATCATAATTTTTGTTCTAGACAAACCAGAAATGGAACTCATAATAATTCCCCTATAGAAAATTGCAGAATCAGGTTGCAAAGAGAACAGTGCGTCTCAGTCCCTTTGTGCTGCTATAACAACATACCATAGACTAGGTGTAGTCCTCATGGTTCTGGAGGATGGGAAGTCCTAGGGAAGGGGCCCATCGATTCTGATATCTAATGAGGGCTCTGTAATTCACAGATGGTGCTTCCTTGCTATATTCTTACCCATCAGAGGGGCTGGGCAGTTCTCTGGGACCTCTTCACAAGGGCACTGATCTCATTCAGGATGGTGGAATCCCAGTCGTGAATTTTGAGAACCCCAGCCCTCAGCGTAATACCGTGTGAACCCAAGGCTAAAGCAGCAGCTCTCATTTTCACAGTGATACCAAATGATCAACGATTTTCAAGAAAACCCCAAGGCCATCCGCATGCTGCAAACAATGTGTTAGGTAAGAATATTATTGTATATGGTGCACCTGGTTTTTCAGAAAACGGGCAAAGACAAGTTTGCCATCTCTGATATTTACTTTTCTGTGGTGAGGTGAACAAAGTGAGGCCGGGTAAGCAGGGAACAGCCTCTGGGAGCTGTTTTCTGAGCACCTGCCACATCCCAGGGCCGTGACACATTCTTCCTACTGAAGGTCATGGTGGACTCTCATGCCAGCCGTGTCCACTTAGGAGGTGGCGACTGCCACCCTCCTTCCCATAGACAAAAAACTGAGGCTCAGAAAGCTACATACATCACCTAAAGGCCAAGACATGAATCCATTCTGTCTAACCCTAGAATCCACATATGCTCCATCAAACCAGGTTGCCCCAACCGGACTGTTTCTCTCTCCTCTGCTCCCTTTCAGCTGCCATGGTGGTAGATTTGTGTATATAAAGGAAAGTGTGTTTGCATAACAAGTATTTCTTTAATTTCCCCTTTGTCCAAACCACTGAGTCAGACAGTAACTCAGTTATATTGAGCAAGATATAAGATCTTCTATCATTTAAGATAAAAGAAAGTGGATGTAACCCCTACCCCATAGGTGCTTGTACACAAATGACTCTAAGACAGATGGATACAATCCAGGAAGGCTGCCTGGAGGGGGTAGCATATGACCTTTGGGGAAATAAAGAGCTTCAGCTGAACTCATTTCATGCAGGACAGCAGTCATCATTCTAAATCCCTCAGGGATGGTGGTGTGGCAAGAATGGCCCAGAGCCACATTCTGAGGACCCCAATTCTGCCGCCAAACTGGACCCCTTGACCTGCTCTCCTGTCCACTTTGGGAAGACTGAGTTGAATGGTTCTCTGCTATAGAATGAATACTCCTTTTCCCAAATTCCTGCGTCAGAATCCTCACCCCCAAAGAGATGGCACTAGCAGAGGGGTCCTCTGGGAGGGACACAGGTCAGAAGGTGGAGCCTCATGAATTAGATTAGTGTCCTCATAAACTCTAGCGAGGCCCTCACCCCATCTACCACACGAGGGTGCAGCCAGAAGACAGCAAGTGAGCCCTGGCCAGACTAAATCTACCAGCACCTTGATCTTGGATGTGGCAGCCTCCAGAGCTGTGAAAAATACATTTCTGTGGTTTAGAAGCCAGCCAGCCCTGGGAGCTATGTCATGCCAGCTCGATGGACTAAGGCTTTCCTCCTCACAAACGAGGTAGGAATGAGGGTGCTCAGGCTGCCTTGTGCTCCGGGGAGCTAAGAGTCGATGTTCTATGTTGATTTAAAATACCCCCCTTTCTCCACTGGCTGCACTTTCATCATCTACACAGCACATTCACGTTAACTAAGCTTCTCCCGTTAAAGCTACATGAGCTGTTTTGATGTTTCTTTGTGCTGTCTCTGATTCACAGAACAGACATGGCTGAGGTCTCTGCGGCTGGGAACTGGGCAGCCACTGGTTGTACTTCTGGCTGTGCTGGCGGGAGAAGCCTCAGCAAGATGGAATCACCCTTGACAGCAAACAGGAGGTGACACACATTCTCTACAGGTGACATTGCTGAAAACTTTTTGTTGGGTAACTGACTTTATCCCTGGAAGGCGTCCCAAGCTTACTGTCCCCAGAAGCTACACCTCTTTGCAGAGAGGAATGATTCATTTGGTAACGGCAAACTTCAGGTGGGTTGGGAAGGGGTTGCCCTCTGGTGACAGAGGGAGGTGCTTCTACAAGATCTGAAGTGACCATCCCTGTGGAGAACGTCCTCAGTGAAGCAGAAAGGGATGAGGCGAAACAATAGCTAGCTAGTTAGCCGGTGAACCAAGGAACAACTTCAGGTCGAAGTGCAGATAGCTAAGAACGCTTTCATCTGTGAAGGTCAAAACCAAGTTCAACCCCCGGCCCAGCCCAATGCCCGGCCTTTGAACGTTCTACTTGTATTTAGTGTGTTGTCTCTTTGAATGTGACCACCAGCAAAAATAGGTGCCTTTTAGGTTCAGACCTGCCTCAAATCGAGTAGGAAATCTTCGGCTCTTTCACACTCAGGCTGCATTTTGGCTAACCGTGGAATGATATTCATTATCCTCTGTGAGTGAGCACCCCGAGGCCTTCTAGGATCGGCACTCGTAAATTAATATTTATGATGAAGATTAATAAAGCCGAAATGAAAAAAGGGACTTAAAATTAAAATTTAAAAAGCCCTTCAATCCGTAAATGCATTTCCAGTGAAAGGGCTGGAAGAACCATGGGCACCGCGGGTGTCCTGACACATTTATCAGTAGCGCAAATCCCTTAATTGTAACTGTTCTATTGCGTTATCAATGATCCACTAATCTCCCAGATCCATTCTCCACTACTTCTCATTTAGCTTTATTCTTGTGGTGTTTTTTCCCCCTATGCCTAGTTCTTCAGTTAAAGAAGGAAAAAAAGGCTTGGTGCCTGTGGCTCAAGTGGCTAAGGCGGCAGCCACATACACCTAAGGTGGCGGGTTCGAATCCCCAGCCCGGGCCCACCAAACAACAATGATGGCTGCAACCAAAAAATAGCTGGGCGTTGTGGTGGGTGCCTGTGGTCCCAGCTACTTGGGAGGCTGAGGCAGGAGACTCGCTTGAGCCCAGGAGTTGGAGGTTGCTATGAGATGTGATGCCATGGCACTCTACCCAGGGGGACAGCTTGAGGCTGTCTCAAAAAATAAAAAATAAAAAAAAGAAGGAAAAAAATAATTTCTTGTGAAATCATTTACTTTTCATTTGTATTCTTATAGGCTCACATGCTTTTCTATATATTCTTTTTGTGAAATATGAAGGAAACCAAGCAAAAAAATCTAAAGGATTTGAAGAGAATACTATTCAATTTATTTGTCCCTAACCCACCCACTACTGATAATCTACTAATTTTTTTTTGCTGTTTTTGACCAGGGCTGGGTTTGAACCCACCACGTCCAGTATACAGGGCCAGCGTCCTACTCCTTTGAGCCACAGGCACTGCCCCAATCTATTAATTTTTAAAGATGGTCAAAGACTAGCCCTGAATATATCTTATTATTAACTGTATTCATAATATTAGAAAAGTTTTTCTGTGTTCAGAAGTTACCACTTTGGGCTCTATTTTTATACAATTTCAACAGAACATAATAATATACATTTATCTAACATACGTGTTAAGTCTTCACAAAGCTTTGTACTGGGCACAGAAGGGTTAATAGTGGTTCTCAGCCAGGGGTGATTTTGCACCCTGCTCTCTGCAACCCATGGGGGGCACATTAGGCAACATCTGTAGATGTGTTTGATTGTCACAACCTGGAGCAGGGGGGTACAGCTGTCATCAGTAGCTAGAGGGCAGGGATGCTAATCATTCTACGATGTCCAGAGAAGCACTTTAAAAAAAAAAAAAATTACTGGGCCGCAAATGTGAACAGTACTGACGATGGTTGAGAAGCTCTGGAGTAGCAGGAAGTGGCCCCCGCAGGGGAAGGTGAGATCACTGAGACAGCTGTGGGGAATTCAACTCCCGGTACCCATGGTGTGGTTCAAATTGTTCAGCTTCTCCTGGGATTAATCACTGCAGGGTGAGATTAAAGAAAGGCACCAACCTGGAGATGATTTGAGGTTTTGAAAATTGTTAACCACATGACTTTCATTATATTTTGGATCTACCCCTGATTTTATCGTGAGATTACCAACCCAATTTGCTTCTATTTTTTTTTTTTTCCTAAGGTAAAAGCTGTAACGCATTATTTGGGAGTTCTAATTTTTCAGGAAACATTTCAGCTTGGCCGGCTTAACTGTCAACCCCTTGACATGCCTCCCTGGCATAATGAGTGGATTTATTTGTAATACAAATTTTTGGCCGGTGAGTTCCCGGCTCTGACTTGCACTGTGTGGAAACTGCCACATGTTTGAGGCTTGTACTTTTCCCAACGTTAATGTGAGAGTTTGAATTTTTTTCCCCCGTCCAGAAAAATGTCCATGGGTCAAAGGTCAGTGATAGAAAAGTATTCCTAATTTAGCAGCAGGCCTGACTAAATATAGAATGGAACAAAACTCTGGAATTACTTTTGGAAGCCAACAATAACAAGAAACAACACTGGTGTTGCCACATAATCACTCTCCTCTCCAACTTCTGGAGGTGACACAATTCTTTTCCACAGCACGGACACAAGGGAAGTCGCTATCTCTACTCTGTTAAGTCAGATTTCCCGTTCCAGGAGCAAAATGATTTCCCCATTTCATCACCTAAGCTGGAAGACAAAGCTTGCTGTCCTGGTAGTCGAAGTACTTTCTAAACTGTGAGGGACACACATTCACCAGGCAGATGAAGGTATTAGTTCCAATCCTTTGGCCAAGCACACAGTGCAGGTCTTTGGTTGAAATAAATATTAGAAAAATGCCTTAAGACGCACTGAGGTCTTCTCTGCCATGAGTCACTTGGCCCTAAGAGTTAGGGAGTGACAAGCGTTACTGCCACCCACATGCGTGGTAGAAATTGAAGGAGTTTGCGCCATGTTCTTGCTTCCCTGGGGGTCTGATAATGCTTCACTCAGAGCAGAACCAACTGTAGCAAGGTCGTGGGTTGATTCTACCCAGGGGAAACCAGCTTCTTCAAGTCCTACGGCCAAAGTCATTTCCTGCTCACATTCCCCTGCTGGACAGGGTCTTATCCTGTCACCCAGGTTGGAGTGCGGTGGCCTGATTATAGCTCAAGTGATTTTCCCACTTCAGCCTTCCAAGTAGCTGGGCTAACAGGCACATACTACCATGCTTGGCTAATTTTTCCTAGTTAGATCTGGAACTAGACAAGGTTGCCCACTGTCACCACTTCTATTCAACATAGTGCTGGAAGTCCCAGCCAGAGCAACCAACCAGACAAGAGAAGGAAATCAAAGGTATTCAACTGGGCTGACGATATGATAGGAAACATCACAGATTCGGCCAAGAGACTCTTGGAATTGATAAATAAATCCAGCAGAGTCTCAGGATCCAAAATTCAGTGTACACAGATCACTAGCATTCCTGAACACCAGCAACGGTCAAGCTGAGAATAAAGTCCAAGACTCAGTACCTTTCACCATAGCAGCAAAGAAAATAAAATACCTTCGAATATGCTCCCCCAAGGGAGTTACTGAGGAAGGATACCACAGAGGATGTAAACAAATGGGAAAATCTATCACACTCTCGGATCGGCAGAATCTACATTGTTAAAGTGTCTAGACTACCCAATGTCATTTATAGATTTAATGCAATCCCCATTAAAATACCAATGTCATTTTTCACAGGTCTAGAAGAAACGATCTTTAATTTTTTTTTATTTTTTTTTTAGAGAGACAGTGTCTATGTTGCCCAGCTGGTCTCAAACTCCTGGCCTCAAGCAGTCCTCCCACCTCAGCCTCTCAAAGTTGCTGGGATTACAGGCATGAGCCACCCTGCTTGTCCCATCCTTTTAAGAGTATGAGAACTGCTGTCCAGCGAAGGGGCTAGAATGTGGGGTCTTTTCTAACAGTCTACTTCCATGAGAGGATATCATTTAATGAAGTGCTCGTATTCAAATGACAGAAATCTTTGGACTTAATTTGATGTCATATATGCCATCATTTATTTTTCTTTTTAAAGTTCTTGTGTTGAAATTGGAATTCTGTTTAATGTCCAGCTATTGTCCCGGAAATATTTCTCTTTCTCAGCCTCCATGCTCTGTGTCTAGGACAGGATGGGTTCCATTTCTGCTCCTTCACACCAGCTTAACTCTGACCTATTGGATTCTAAAAGGAACAGAGAATACAGAGTGACCTTGGTAGTGACGGGACAAAAGTGCTAAGAGGCAAAGGGTCCGGCTGGTCCCTTGGGATGATGACACCATGTTGGGGCTTGTCCACCCGGCCTTTCCAAGCAGCCCGATCCTGTTGCCTTATCCATAGACTCACAGAAGGTCCCTGAGGTTTTCTCAACTGTCCAGCAAAATGTGGGCCAGAGTGGGTGTGTCACTCAATGGTCACATAGCTGGTCAGTGGCCAGGCTGGGATAGTTCTCTACTCCATGGTGCCCCTGACCACAAAGTGAGAAGCAGGATGTGAGGTTTCCAGGGAACTCTCGAGAAGGATGGAGGAACAGAGGAAGGACTTGAAACCCACTGTCCTAGAACCACAGGACTCCAATTTAGCTCGACACAAAGCATGGGTGAAAAAGGAAACAGCCATGCTTCGTCCAAAAATGGCATCTCAAGAAATATGAAGGCTGAGTACATTGGATATTTTTTTTTCCATTCCTGAGATACTTTACTAATGTATTCATGATCTACGTGTATATGACTTAATAATAAATAAATAAATAAATATGAAGGCTCAAAAAAACAAAGCAAAACAAAAGAAAAAGGCAAGAGAAAAATCTTAGGTGGCAGCCGTCTGACAGGGGAACGAGGGGAGCTTTTTCACTGCCTGGTGGTGGGTGGCATTGTAGTTAGGATTTGTGCTTGTTCTTAGAGGGCGGGTGGCCTCATACTGCACCGGGGATGGAGGGTGGCCTCTTCCCTGCTCTATCATCAGGACCAGTTTTACCCTGGTCTGGAATTGCCCTGTCTCTGGGAGGTGGCCCACAGGAGAGGGGTGCAGGGTAGGCCAAGCTCAACCACAGAAAAGCCGTGAGGTCTTAGAGAGTGATGAGTCCAGCTCCCTCCCTTGGGGGTCCCCTGAAGACACTACACCATGCTCCTGGCCTCTGGGCAGCCCTTGCTCAGTACATAGCCTGGGCTCCCTGCTCAGGTGAGCTCTGAAAGGTGCCACCCGCCCTTGGAGCCTGCAGAGCAACAGGCAGGTCCCCCCAGGGTCCCAGCCCTGCACTGTGACCACCGGCCTGGGTGGCATTTTCTAGGTGGTATCTTTGTGATAGAGCAGCCCCCCCGTCTCACGTCTGAGCGCCAATCTGTGACAGGGTAAATGACGCAGAAAGTTTCAGATTCAGCCACAAATGAGACTGGGGAAGGCTCATTAACGGCACTAACGAGCACTCGCTTTCATCGCAGGCATCGTCTTGACGCCTCTGAAACTGTCACAGCCATGATGGCCCGTGCTTTCCACAGAGAGCAGCACGGGCAGATGTGGTGGGATTGAGCTCCGTGAACAAAGGACGTCTTCATCTGAAAGGCAACCCCGTGCTGAAGGCATGTGACAGAGAGACAGAGATCACCGAGCCTGGGGACCCCCATGGCACCCCCGTGGCTCCCCCAGGAGGTTCGAGGTTGGCAGAGGACCTGCCTGGGTTCCTGTGATGAGGACAGTCTACAGGACATATGGCTGGAAATGTGCTGACCAAGATGCTGAGGAAAGATGTGAATAAATTGTTTTTTATGTCATTTTACAAAGATCTCTAAATGTTATGCAAAAGCAGAAAGCTTTCTTCCCAGATGGCAAAGAAGAGTTAAAAGAAAGACAGAGAGAGAGAGAGAGAGGGAAAAAGAGAGAGAGAGAGAGAGATGTGTCTTCTGCTTTTGTTTTCCTTGAGAGAAACAAGATGTGTTGTGGTTTCTGTCATGAACTCTCTGATCAATCATACAAAATGGGGAAGGGGGGTATTTCACGAATTATAAAATGCCATTACGTATTTCTAAAACTGGTTATGGGTTCCTTGTTGCACATTTCTGCCACATTTGTGGAGAAGCGAGTTTTCTCACATGGCAAAATGTCAAGGAGAGGGATACAAAAGCCAGGTAAAAAGAGATAATTTGATGAGAAATGGACCCAACTCGACCCCACAGTTTAATGTGTAACTATGAAGTAAATGATTTTTGTCCTTTTTCAGGTAATACAGAAGGCATATGTTGATGATGTTTTTAAAAAATACCTGACATAGCCAGGTGCAGTGGCTCACGCCTGTAATCCCACCTACCACTCGGGGAGGCTGAGGTGGGTGGATCGCCTGAGCTCAATTCAAGACCAGCCTGAGCAAGAGTGAGACCCCAGCTCTACTAAAAATAGAAAAATTAGCTAGGTGGCAGGTGACTATATTCCCAGCAACTCAGGAGGCTCAGGAAAGAGGATTGCTTGAGCCCAGGAGTTTGACTCAGGGGTCCTTAAACTATGGCCTGCGGGCCACATGTGGTCCGCTGAGGACATTTATCCAGCCCACCAGGTATTTTTGCCACCACTGTCTGTCCTGCTTAACGGCTGACTTGTCCTGGGGCCTGCAGTCTGGCCCTCCAACGGTCTGAGGGACAGTGAACTGGCCCCCTGTTTAAAAAGTTTGAGGACCCCTGATTGAGGTTGTTGTGAGCTATGGTGATGCCATGGTTTTCTACCCATGGCAATGTAGTGAGACTGTCTCAAAAAAAAAAAAAAAACTTTACATAGAAGTAGGTTGGTGTGGATGGGATAAATTGCTGTGAAGTGTCCGACTCAGAGTGGCTTGGAGCAGAGGGGCCCTGCCCAGGTTGGAAGAAGGTGCCTCAATGTGATGGCACAAGGGAACAGACTGTACATGACGTGGTTCATTGATGAGAGCATTCAGAATGCTCCTTCTCCCTAAAGACAACAGACCTGGGCAGTTGGACAAACCAGAAGAGGACATCTATCCCTGTCCAGGAACAGGTGAATACCAAAACCATCAGCGCTGCCTATTTCTTGGAGATCTGTTATGAGATCAGGACCACATATCCCTCAGCACAGGTCTACATGAGGTTCAAAGTGTCGTCCTTGACATCGATCAGATAAACTCCTCTGCTGATAGATTCACAGTTATTTCTGCAGCCAAATGCTACCTCGGGTGCTAATTATTCTGAAAACCCCTTTTCTAAAAAGGAAAGGCTTGAAAACACATTCTGATGATGGACCTTCTCTGCCTGTACACCTGGGATCAAATAGAAAGCCAGCCCTAACCTTCCCGTGAAGAACACTGAATATCTGAGTCTTGGCCAGATGAGTCTGATGGGAACCCTGTGGTGTGGCCCTTCCTGTGGGGACGTCAGCGTGACTGGGTTAAGACATGTTTATGAGATGTCGCCTGGGCAGGGATGAACACTGGCTTTACTTGGGCATCTGTGCTATTCCAGTGGTCACCCCTCCTGCCTCCTACTGGCGACGGTGCAATTGGAGCCCCAGAGAAAGAGACCTCTACCTGGCAGGAGGCGGGGAAGGCCCCAAGTCAGCCAGGTGAGTGCCAGACTCAGAAACAAAAGGGAAGTGGAACGGATGGACAGAGGGACAAAAGAGAGGGATTTCTTCAGTAGGCACGACAAAAACTGCCAACTCCATGCCTGAAATATTTTCTCTCCAGTAAAATTTTAATCCACTACCTTGGGATGGGGTCTGTGTGGTTAGACTCCTTCTAAACATGGCTCCAGCTGCTTGGATTGGTCATGTGATAGATTTTTTTGAAAGCAATGCTGAATTATTTTTAATAGGTTTCTCCTCTTTCGCGCCTCTGACAGACCTGAGAAAGGAGCTTAAAACCAGAATGCTATCAAATCCTTTATGAAACATTTGGGGCTAATTACTCTTTCTGGAAGTCTTGGGATTTTTTTTCCTTGCCTCCCCAACCCCCTTTTCTAATGGAACACAGTTCAAGTCTCATAAATGCTTAACTATGTAGTCGTAAAGTTTGAGATGTCTCCTGGGCACCACCGTCTGCAAATCTGCCAGGCAGGACTGTGTAGAGGTTCAAATTCGAACTGGTTTCCGCCTCTCTAACAGTCTGTGATAGAAGACGGGCCAGAAGATTTTACATGCTCCGTGCAACAATTCATTTAACAAAGCTCGCTGGATTACGGAGTCAGGGTCACCCCAAGAAATCTTGCTACCTCCACCTTTAAACAGTGGGAAAGAGCTATGCCTTGGCCAACGTTGCTTTCTCTTTATCCAGCTAACCCCAGGAACTGAGCCTTCGTTTCCTGCCTTATTACTCCAAGTTTCACGGAAGAAGCCAGACCAGGCCAGACTCAGGGGCCACCATGTCACCTTCATCCGGCTGAAAGCAAAGCCATCCATTAGCATCCAAGCATTATTTTCACAGCCATCTCCTCTCTGAGCAGTCAAGTGGTTAGGGAGGTAAAAAAAAAAAAAAAAAAAAATATATATATATATATATATATATAGGATTGATATAGGATTGCTCCAATATGGAATAATTTCAGGCCCCGCCACTATCAGTTGGGATCAGGAAGGGCAAAGCAAGGGACCCCATGTTCTCATGACCCTTCCTGACCCACATACCAAGGGACGACCAGTGAAGTGAGAGAGAGAGAGAGAGACAGATCTTTGTTACGGTACAATAGGGTGACCAGACGTCCCACTTTTGGCGGGACAGTCCTGCTTTTCAACAATTTGTCCTGCGTCCCGCGGCGTTTTAAAAAAGTCCCGATTTTTGGAAAGAATGCATGAACGGGCATGAGAACAGGAAGGGAATATACAGTTTTCAGCTGCCATGTGGCTATTTTGCTAGAATATGAGTTTTATATTATTTTTGTTAATTTTGTAATGTTAAACTGTAATAATAACAAATAATTGTTAAGAAGTGATTATTTAGAACTGCTTTTCAAATTTTGCATTGTTGTCAGGCCCTGCCCTGCCCCCCCCCCCCCCCGCCATGTTGTCCCGCTTTACAAATGTAAAAATCTGGTCACCCTAAGGTACAACCAAACAGGGTTCCTGTTGGATGGCCTTGTAATAAATAAATGCTATTCACTTATGCTGTTACAATGTCATTTTGAAATTTACTTTACATACTGGGAGTTCAGCATACAGTTCTACATCAAAAAGGGTTTTGTTTCTAAGAGGCTTAATCCTATACAGGCGATAAAGAGCCACTTGAGATATTGACGTTTTCGCAGACAAGTGACTTGTGTGATGATGGGATTGAAGGTGAAGACGCTAGGATGCAGGTAGGGGACAGGTTGGGAGGTTGGGAACATTGTGTGGACCACTCAGAGGTACAGGACGGAGGTGGAGAGAAGGCACCCACGGAATTGTTAAGCTCGTCACGAGTAAGGATTTTTCATAAGTTAAAATGCAAGTAATTTATTTGCTCATTCAAGTATTTTCACGACATCTACGGTAAGTGCTCAAGCTTTGGTATACTTACTGCAGAAGCACAGCTACCTGCTAGCACGTTGGAACTGGAACTTGTTCATTTTTAGTACTGGTTAAATCTTTTGCGGAACGATCACCATTCAGAACATGCCAATGAATGGTCTTTAATTACTATGTAACCACTTTTAAAGAACTTTTGCTGTCAAGATCTGTGAACTCTGTAAAGGCAGGTCTGCGATGCTCAGGGTGAAAGAAGTTGTTGGCCTTGGCATGGGGGAATTAGTGAGAGGAGCTGTTATCATGTCCTCGTAATTAAAAAATAAAAAATGGGTTAGATGGGTGGCGCCTGTGGTCCGAAGGACTAGGGCGCTGGCCCCATATACTGAAGGTGGCGGGTATAAACCTGGCCCTGGCCAAAAACTACAAAAAAAAAAAAAAAAAAAAAAGAGTTAGGGTAAATGAGAGGTTTTCTGCCTGCATTTTCTAAAACTTAACTTTTTAAAGTATAGCTTTGCTTTCTTACATAACAATTTAGTACAGGGGAATTTGTCCATGACTTCAAGTTGAGAATTGTTTGTGTTCTCATCCTCCAGTTTGGGGAAATAAAGCTCAGGTCTAGGGCCAGACTTAAAGGAACTCCTAGAATCCTTTGTTCTTGTGGCCCCACATAATGAAGAACAGAATTGACATTGCCAAGATTTTTCAAAGTCTCCAACTTACTTGTATTTCTTAAGAGCCTTTATGAACTTATGAAGAATTTCAGAAAACTATGGTATTCATATCAACCCTTTTGGATGGATTTTATACATCCCTATTTTACAGATGAGGACACGAAGGCCAAGAATGTGTGGGGGACATGGCAGGTCACGTATTTAATAAATGCCACCAAGCTGACCCTCGGGCCTAGGCTTTCGGACTCCAAGCTGCACCCTTAACTGTGAAGGTTTCATCACATCTTGTTTCAGAAGCTCTGGGGACAGAGAGAAGTCACTCACATCTGTGTATTTTTCTCTCTGGAATGCATGAACTAAGATGCTTTTCATTTTCCACATCATCAGGCGTCAACACTTTTTATGACAGATCACAGCATCTCAGAAAATGTTTCTTTAATTAGCTGCGTTATTGACTTTGCAACGTGTAGGCTGTTTCCCCAGGAAAGAGTCTTCTGGGTTCATTCGGTCTGACCTTAGCCTGTGTTAGGAACTCTCCACCCACAGCTGGTCCTGCAGAGATGAAAAACACGCACACACCCTAAAATCCTGTCCCAGAAGAGTGGCTTCAGGGCAATGCTACATTCCCAGGCAGGTGGAGGCAAAAGAGAAAGGGACCGTTGGCCTTACATGAGGTGACTACATTTTACTGGTGTCTCAGCCTGATGTTATTTCTGGCATCTTCTTGATTAGTGACTCAAAAGAGTGGTTTTAACTTGGGAAAAATTGAAATCATCACAGATTTCATTTCTGTTTTCTCTTATCTCCACTGAAAGTCAACTAACTTAACACTGTTTTGATCTGGCACTGTAAGGGACAGGAAAATGAGGTGCTTCGGGTGTGCAGGAGGCAGGAGACATGGTGATGATAATTGCAGATGATGCCTTACGAGGCAGAATGGGCCGGGGAGCAAGTGATGTGGGGATTTAACATTTCCTGAACCTGCCTCCCTTTCCAACCTCCCTTTCCTCCACACTCCCCTCTACTGACTATGCTGTAGACACACTGTCTTCCCTTTCTCCCTACAACAGGCCATGCTTGTTTCTGCCTCAGGACCTTGATACTTGCTCTTCTCTGTACTGTCTTCCTTCCCTAGAACTTTGCATGGCTCATTCTTCTTCATCCTTTGGGTTTCAGCCCAGATGTCCACGTATCAGGAAGCCCTTCCTGGAAAACTTACCCTGCTCATCTGTGTCCTTGTCATCTTTCTTGCCTGGTAGATACGTGAGCTTTCTTTTGTTTAAGAGACAAAACAAGTCTATGCCAAGTACATAGTAGGACTCAAAAAATACCGAGATCCACAGGGGCACAAGGAGAGAGAGGGGAACCAAACTGAGAATCGTTCTTGAGTTTATCCATTTAGGTGGACTGAGGAAGAAGAGAACCAGCCATGGACCCGAGAAGGCTCAGGGAAGGAGGAGGAAGCAGAAGACGACAGTTCAGGGAGACTGAGCCAAGGGTGTGGGAACTTCCACACAGAGAGGTAGTCAAAGCTGTAGGAACACTGAGTGGGGAAGTGCACGGTCACTGGTGGTGATCTTGGAGGGAAGGAGGGACAGAAGGGAAGAGGTCAAGGTTATGAGACTGTGGGGAGGGGTGGTGAGGACAGGAGCTCTGGGAATAGTGTGCTGCCCCTGACGTCTAGTAGGGAAGGAAGCAGAGAGTGAGCGCGCCATCTTGGAATGGCAGCGGACTGGGGAGAACATATTCTTTAAGATTGTTGGGAAGATCTAAGTTCAAATGTAGACTAAGAAGAAAACCATACGGGAGGGGACACGGACGATGTAACAAGTGGGAGAGAGTTGACAGAGAAGGCTACGGAAAGAGGCAGAAGGGAAGGATTCATCCCGCCAAGTTTGGAGAAGGTGTCTTCCTGACCAGTAGGAAAAACGTTTAGGCAATCAGGTATCATGACCTAAAACTTTCACAGAAAACTGGTAGGTATGACTATTTAGACTCTTTGCTTTTTCAAGTTTTGGGTTCTTTTCTTCAGATGAGTTCCTTAAGACAGTCATCTTAAATTAAAAAGTGGCTTGCTTTAGAGCCAATTAAATCTGGGTTAACACCTTCAAGACGAAGCAAGTGGGATTTTCTCCCCCAACGTAATCTGCCTTTCCCCTGCTACGAGCTTTGAGTTTTCTGATGTTTCCAGGAATCAACGTTCATTGTTAAAAAGTTGGAAAACGTGGAAAAGTGAAAGAAAGTTAAACTGTGCCTGTAATTCCACTTCCCAGGAATAACTGCTATGCTGTAGTGAGTGACAAAGTGCACAAGTTCTAGAAGCTTCTACCAAGGTTAAAGTGAGTTAACTTTAAAGAAAGTTAAAATGTACCTGTAATTCCATTCCCCAGAAACAACTGCTATGCTGTAGTGAGTGACCAAGTGCGCAAATTCTAGAAGCTTCTACCATGGTTCAGATCAAGCACTGTCCTTCTCACTGAGGGATGTTGGCACATGATGTCAACTCATCTGTGTGAGGGATGCTGGTGATAGCCTTGCCTCCCATGCGCCTGTGGGGATTAAATTATGCAACAACTCCAGACGTACAGCCCTGGACTTGGACTTGGCATGTGGGGAGGACTCAAGGGCGTCTGCTTTTGTGATAAAGCCATTTTGTCTCAGGCTATGCCATATAGAAGTTCTTCGCCTTGTGAAAATAGGATGGCTTTGTAGGAACAGTTTGGTATCCTGTTTAGTTTTCACCTGCCGTTAACTTGTGAACATTTCCCCCTAACCCTACATTTCCCTTTTTGTTTCTAAGGGAACCAGGACATGATTGTCCCTAGGAAGTCACAGCCCTGCATGCAGTTACCTCCCTTCCCCCCTGCCACATCTGCATTTTGCTCTCCAAGCTTCAGTTACCCATGGTCAACTTTGGTCCAAAAATATTCAATGGAAAACTTCAAAAAGAAATGATACCAAAGTTTTAAACTGAGCTCCGTTCTGAGTATTGGGATGAGATCTTGCACCATCCTGCCTGCCCCATCCAGGATGTGAATTTTCTCTTTGCCCAGCATCCCCGGTGATCAGATCAGCTCTTGGAGGATGGCAGTGTTTGTGTTCAATCGCCCTAATTTTACCTAACAGATGGCTCACCGGGCCAAGAGGAGTGATGCCAGAGTATTATTATAACTGTCGTATTTTGTTATCAGTGGTTGTTAACCTCTTACCGTGTATCATTCATAAGAACCCCATTATAGGCACGTACGTACAGAAAAAAACATCCTATATATAGGAGCAGGTACTGTTTGAGGTTTCAGGCATCTACTGGGGATCTTGGAATGCAGCCCCCAGGATAAGAGGGCACTGCTGCATATTTTCATTGCTCATGCAATAGTAAATATTTTTACTCTTTTAGAAGTTTAAGAACTCAGCAGAATCATAATCACACCAGAAGCTCACACTGCAGAGAATCGGCTCAGGGCAACAGCTTGTATTTATCACTTCTTACAAAGACAAATCAGAAGCAAGAAACGAAGCATCCAGACCTGTGCTAGGACATCAGGGCAGAACCAGACCGATGAACACACAGGGGTCAGTTCCCCACTCAGCCTTTGCTGCTTCTCTTGAGTCTTATTTGTACAGAAATATGTGAGTTCCTTACGGCGCTCAGTGGATCTGGCTGCACAAGTATTGGGAAGAGGAATCGAGATGAGAAATGTGGCCCCTGCACCCTCCAAACCCTCCTAGACCTAGTTTCATGGCCCACAGTGGTATTTTCCCATCTCCTGCTGCTGGTGGCCTGTGCATACCCCTGGGGTCACTGACGAAGCTCCACCGAGATGGCAGGCTTGGGTTCAAAACCCCAAACCAAATCCTTCCAGGGTGCCCACGTTCAAGGCAGGGGCTTCACACCATTCTGGCTCCCTTGTTACACTTGTAACTTGTGACTCTTCAGATCCCATTGTACAGAAGACAAGACTGAGGCTCAGGACAACAAAGTGGCCTTCCAAGTTCAGGTAGGAGGAAACAACCAGCAGGTGGTCTTTAGAAGCTAGTGGGATTTTCTTCTAATAAAAGACATTGACTGCCATTCTTTTAGCCACGGACACAATTTTCTTTCTTAGACAGGCTCCATTTTTCAAACGTCACAGGATCTTAATGAAGCATACATCACATTCAATTGTGTGGGGTAAGGTAGTCATTCAACCTGATTTTAATAATTCTTCTCTTAAATGCCGTTTGATGGGAGATACATTGTTCTCCTAACCCGAGTCTCTGAAGAATGAACGTACAGAGGTTTTGCTGTCCGACAACACAGCAGGCTGGGGAGGGTTCCCTCTGGCTCGGCATGGTAGATGAGCTGCAATGTTAGCTGCAGGACTTTTGCATAAAGCTAACAACCCTCCAAGTCTGGGGCTGCAGTTGCCTTTTTAATTAAAAACACACTGTAATACCAGAAGTGGCACCCGATGACAAGCTTATTTGCCAACGTGGAGCCAGTGCCCTGCCGGGGCCTATTTTGTTTTGGAATTTCTAGTGCATTAAAAGCTCTACAGAGAAACCGTGTTCCATATGTGGAGAGACCCAGCCTTGCAGAAACTCACAATGAGAGTGGGAGGAGGGGGCTGGTTAGCAGTCAACGCTACGAGGAGAAGAACATTAGTAAACATAAGTGGTGTGTACAAAGAGTAATCCTGTATTTTCCAGGCTCGCCTGTTCTTGGTTTGAAATTGGTAAATGCATGTGAAAAATATCCAGGTGGTTTTTATTTTAAACCCTTCCAAATGCACATCTAAAGTTCCTGCAAAGGGCTGTCCTAGGCCAGCCGGATGCCTAGGAGTGCTTAAAAGCTGAACAAAGTATTAATCTCAAAAGCACTACCATTTACAGAGCGCCTCAAATGGGCTGGACAGTACACTCAGTGAGTTATGTGCGATTCCTCCTTCTTAAAACAATCCTACAAGAAATTGATCTTGATCCCATTTTACAGAAGATAAGACTGAGGCTCAGGACAACAAAATGGCTCTCCAAGTTCATGTAGGAGGTAAATGACACAGCTGGGATTTGCACTTGTTACCAGTCTGACACCAAGGTTGCCAAAGCTCATCTCACCCACCCTCTGATGCTAATCTAACATTACTAGCTGAACACAAAGAAAATAATAGTGGGTATGTGGTGATGTATTTTTCTGAGCAGCACAGAAAATTATTAACTGACCAGAAGATTTAGCAGGGAGTTTTAAGATTCAAGTGAATTCGCCTTAAATTTTGTAGCAGCATGAAGATTTTGTAGAACAGCACGAGGCTGGATGAGAAAACAAACCAAGTGGTCTACTCCTGAGTGCGGGCCCTCAGCGAAGTTTTGGGAGTGGCAGAAAAGCGTAGATTTTGAGCATTTTTGAAAACTAAGCTTCACAATGTGTTCCACATTTGTTCCGATCCTCCACGCCGGGCACTTCCTCAAAGCCTGAGAACAGGGTGTCTGCTCATCTAGAACATTCTTGCTGAGTAACTGGTTTATAAAGGCACGAAAGGAGTCAGCAGGCTCTGAACCAAGGATGTCCCAAACAGTTTGTGAGGAACCGGATCGGCACTGACGCCAAACAGATGTCTGTGGGAAGGCGAACTTGGCCTTGCAGCTGAAAGATTAGACAAACAGGCTGATACCTTGGAGAGGCTACACTGCCCCAGTGTCTGTGTTTATGAATCTCACCCCTCCTTTTGGCTTAGCCCTTTATCATAAGCAGAGTCCAAAGAAAAAGGAGGAGGACGTATAAACCCTCCCTTCCTTGGGGAAATCAGTGTCTCAATATTTAGAATACAGCTGGGAATTAGAAATCCTTGGTGTCATTTCTGGCAGCAGTTTTAATTCGTGGGGTTGAGCAATTTGCTAGCCTTCTTGCCTCTTCAGTCTTTCATTCAATTCATTTCTTGCGTGGCTGTAAATCTTTGGCCCCTACAATGTGTGTGTTCTGTCTCTCTTTCTCTGTTTCTTTCTGTACCGTAAGCCTGTGGTCCCCAAATCCTGGGCCATGGACTGACAACGATATAGGGCCTGTTAGGAACTAGGGTGCACAGCAGGAGGTGGGCAGTGGGCAAAGTTTCCTGTACTTACAGCCACTCCCCATCGCTCCTATCACCGCCTCAGCTCCTCCTCCTGTCACTCATACTTATAGCCACTCCCCATCGCTCGCATCACCACCTGAGCTCCTCCTCCTGTCATTCATACTTATAGCCACTCCCCGTCACTCGCATCACCACCTGAGCTCCTCCTCCTATCACACCAGCGCAGCATTAGATTCTCATAGGAGCGCAAATTTTGCTGTTGAATTGTGCACGGGAGGGACCTAGGTTGCATACTCCCAAGGAGAATCTGATGCCTGAGGATCTGAGATGAAGCTGTGATGCTCTTGAATCATCCCTAAACCATCCCTCCCCTCTGCTCCCATCCCATGCCCCAATCCCCATCAGTGGGAAAATTATCTTCCATGAAACCAGTCCCTAGTGCCAAAAAGGTTGGGGACCACTGCTGTAAGCTGCTTAGAAAGTTGATCACATGTGGTAACTGAATACACCCCTTTCCCTTCATTTGCTCTCCTTTGCCTATTGGGAAACCCTTCCTGTCCAGCAGCCTATATAGACCCTGTCCGTCCTTCAACAACCCTGCTCTGAGCACTGCTCCTCCTTCCTCTGAAATCCCAGTCTTCATTGTCTGAACTTCTCAAATGACCTCTATGAGCTACTTCCAAGCATGGCTGGCTTTCTTTCTCCAGCTTACCTGACAATTTATTTACTCAGCTACTGTGAAGCTTGTAACAAATACTGAATCCTAGCTTTTCTGTTTCTCTCTGGGCATCAGGCCCTTGATGAGTATGTAACTCAAATGTCAGCTGATCAGAATGTAAAACGGTCATGTGAACAACAGCGGCGGCCACCTTTTATGGAATGCTTACTATGTACCAGAACGACGCCAAGAGCTTCATATACAATATCTCATTCCTTACCGTGAAAATCTGAGAAGGCCTTATCCCTGGGGCGGCAGGGAATTGAAAGTAAGCAACAAGATAATGATCATTCAAACAGTGGGTGCCAAAATTGAGGTCCAGTCGCACAGTGGAAAGAGGAAGCTGATAAATCCCACAGAAACAGTCTGGGGCTGGGAGATCGCTCCTGCTGATGACCCCAGCAGAGGTCACATTCCTTAGTGCTTCAACCTCTGAATTCTCAGGTCAAACTGACTGGGTTTGAATCCTGGCTCTGCAACTTACTACCTGTGTGATCGTGGGCAAGCGATTTAAAGCTCCCTGTGACTCAGTTTCCTCATGTGTAAAATTGGACCCTTTAGGTGCTTCTCTCCTATGTTGCCTTGACGATTAAACATATACGTATGGAGGATGCATGTATCACGTTAAATAAACATCGGCTGTTATCAAGAACCTTGAACATAGGCCAGGTGCAGTGGCTCATGCCTGCAATCTTAGCACCCTGGATGGCTGAGGCAGGTGGATTGCCTGAGCTTAGGAGTTCAAGGCTAGCCTGAGCAAAAGCAAGACCTTGTCTCTACTAAAAAAAAAAAAAAAAATAGAAACACTAGGTGGGCATTGTGGCAGGCACTTGTAGTCCCAGTGACTTGGGAGACTGAGGCAAGAAGATCATTTGAGACCAAGAGTTTGAGGTTGCTGTGAGCTATGATGCCAGGGCATTCTACCTAGGATGACAGAGTAAGACTCTGACTCAAAAAAGAAAACAGAACAAAAAAACCCCAAACCTGTAACATAGAGCACACAGGTTATACTATGGTACATCACTGGTGTTTTCTAATTACTCAACACAGCAACGTGGGGGGCTCAGGTGCTCAGTTCTGGCCTCTGTGTGACTGTGGGTTGCATGGCCAAGCCTCCACTTTTTCTTATCCATAAAATGGGGTAATTAATCAGAGCAGCTGCCTTATAGGATGTCGGGGGAGAACTAACATATATGAAAAGCTCCTGGAACAGAACTGGATAAACATCGTTTATTTATTGTACTTTTAATAATCTAAACCACTTTAGAGCAGTGTCGTTTCTTTGGATGGTTGAGAGGCAGCCTTTGGAGAAGAGCCAGGGTGACACTGGAGGGAGGGAGTTTTCCCCTGCGCTTTTATTCTATGAAATGGTGGGGATTTTACTGGGCAGCGCTGGCCTAAATTCTCAGCCCTGGGCACTGGCCGGCATGAGAATCTCTTGTCAGTAAAAATCCACCCTCCCTGAAGCAACAGTAATCAGACAGTGCCATCCACATTCAAAGGCCGGGATTTTCTCCTTTTTGAAGATTTGAAATCATCAAGAGACAGGCTCAGTGTCCATCATAGACCTTGCAGGGGAGGGCCCCTTAGACAGTGGCCAAGCCAGGTCCTGACCACTAAGCTGTATTTTTTTTTTTTTTGAGGGCTTACTCACTTCACAAGCGTGGGAGACAGACCAAATATAACACAGTCGTTAAAATGAGGCCACGCCAACCTCGCCCATGTCCCAGCTTTCTGCCCCCGAGCACAGTAAGCGTTGGCACTGTCACTGCTGGCTCAGAGCCCTTCAACTCAGGGTCGCCTGCCATTTGTGCCCCCAGGGTTAAGTATCAACGACACTTCTCTGCTCACACCATCCCTGGGCAGCATCCTATGCTCTTGACTTGGCCAGGAGAGAACACGAATTTCAGGTTCTTTGGCCCCAGACCAGGAGATGCTGTGGAAACGCCACAGTGGGCTGCTCTGGAACAGGCAAATTCCAAAATGCTTGCCGTGGGAAGTACAAATAAAGCCACGTGGTGGGGGGGGGGAGACAGCCCCCGCCTTCGGATCTGAGCTCCGAAGAAGAGAGAACAGAAGGCTCTTTAGATTTCTAGGAATTGCTTACTCCATGCCCCTCACTCTGTGATGAGTCCCCAAAAGGCACAAAAGCTACAAAAGGCACCAGCAATCCCTTCCCGGAACCCTGGGAGCAGCTCGTTTCTTTCCTGACGAACTGTCAGAAGCCTTCCCGGGATTTCCCCTGCAAACCAAAAGGAGGCTCGTGCTAGTCATGCCACTGTAATAATCATCCTAGACTCGTTTTGGAAATGGATGCTTTTCTCTTTTGAGGAGTTAAAGAATATTGTTTTGTGTCTCTACTCCTCCTTTCTCGGATGAGATGACACGAAAGGATCAGGTTTCTTGAAATCTGATTCTGTAGCAAGAGACTAAACTGTAATAACGGCTTCACCTTGATTGCACGGGTACTATTCATCAGGTCTGGCTTAAGGACTTCCTCAATGTGCAATGTCTTTTCCAGCCAAAGGATAACACTATGTGATAGATAGTGTTATTTACAGTTTATGGTTGGCAGATCGGCTCCTAGGGTAAATGATCTGTCCTCAGACTCACCCTCTTGGAGTTGGGACTTATACCTACGTCACTGACTCCAGGGCACACATCCTTAACCCCATGCTAAACTGACCCTATAGAACGGGTTGTCCACCCACCGGCACTTTCTCCTGTCTGGTGATTGGGTGTGGTCACAACTGAGTTCTGCACAATGAGACTGAATAAAGGGGATGAGTACCATTTCTTGGCCTGACCCGTAAAAATCTCTCAGAAGGCTCTTCCTTTCTCTGTCCTCCTTTGCTGACTCAATGAAGAGGCTGAGATCCCCAAGGGGAGGGGCAGAGTCATAGAATCACAGGATGACACTGAACAATCCCACAGAGGTTGTCCACCAACCCCAGCAGGTTGGACTGTATGTGAGAATGAAATAAACTTCTATGGGGTTAAGTCCCTGAGATGTCCACATTATCCACCGTAGAAGCTAAATTGACTTCCACTGATGTACCCTTTGATGAAAAGGGATTGATCGTGCACAGTTAAAAAGTTATTGTAAGTGGACCCAAGCTCCCAACTGCGTGTTCTTTCTCCATCTGTAGGGTCTGTGGCCACGACCAGAAAATTCTCTTCTCATTTACAAAGATGAGAAAAAGACTCCCTGTATCCTGTTTCCATCTTTCAAAGGGAGTTAGCATGACATGAAACTAATCAGATTGCACAATAATCATTCATTAGAAGCCCATCTGGCATGGCGATGATCTCATACCCTTGAGAATGAAGAAAATTCCCATCTGAGGCTGGCTGGTGAGGCTTCCAAAACAGGCTTAGCTGGCTTTCAAAAGGTCCAGTTGTGGGTTACAACAATACATGGAAGAGAATGTCCAGTGGCCAGGTAGTATGGGCCACTTTCTTGTAAACGATCTAAAACACATCGTATGACTGTTCAGTGATCTTGTCCTCCTGTCTGCTACCGAAACTTTGGTTCGGTACCTAACATGACTCCTGTGTGTCCACCTCCCACAGCCTCTGTCTGGTCAACTCCCGCACTTAGCTTAAAGTTCTCTGCTCAAATACCGTCTGATCAAGAACTTTCAGGAAAGATAAAGGTCCTCTTAGGCTATCAGGCATCATTTCCTCAAAGCATTGATCTGAGATTTCAATTTTACATGAACTTGTGTAATTCTTCCCCGAAGGATGTTGAGTGAATGAGCGATTGTAAGGTCTTCACCTCTTAAGAATATGGAATCCCATCTGTTTTTGTTCGCCATCATACCTCCAGAACATAGGGCAATACCTGGCATACAGTAGGTGCTCACTAATTACTTGTGATGTGAATGAACAAACATGTGAGTGAGTGAATGAATGGAAGAGTGAATGAATCTTCAATTAATTAGCAGAGAAACAAAGGCAGAGGAAGCTAACTATTCCATACCCAGATCCACTCTAATGACGAGAAATGCAACTTAGGATACTCGGCTTCTGAAGCTGCTGCCAGCCAAACTTTCAAACGACAGTGTTGAAAGAGATCACTTCACACACCCTTTCGCTTATGTAGCCGACCATCACCCCAGAACAAATGTCAAGGTGAAGCCGCTGAGATGCTTCCCCAGAGGACAACTGCTACTAATTTCTCTGAGTCTCATGAGATACCCTTATTTATAAAACAAAGATGACGCTCAGGACCCATAGCTCAGTGGTTAGGGCACCAGCCACATATACAGAGGCAGGAGGGTTTGAACCCAGCCTGGGCCTGCTAAACAACAATGACAGCTGCAAAAAAAAAAAAAAGTGGGGTGTTGGGGTGGGAGCCTGTAGTCCCAGCTACTGGGAGGCTGAGGCAAGAGAATTGCTTAAGCCCAAGAGTTTGAGGTTGCTGTGATCTGTGACACCACAGCACTCTAAAGGCAACATACTGAGGCTCTGTCTCAAAAATAAAATAATGAAGATGATAAAACTTACCTTCTGGGTTATGGAGAATCAAAAGAAAATGCGAATATATTCTGTACATTTCTAAAACATATGCGTATCTAGTTTTCTTGGTGTGAACACTTGCTTCTCAAATAATGGAATTTTGAAAAGATACCCATTGCCGAAGAATAGAAAATTTTGAGGCTGTTAAGCACACAGACTCCCCATTTAGTCAAATGATCACGTTTTCAAGGCGATGGCAGAGTGATTAGATTATGTCCCATCATCTCCATCAGCTCCACCCCAACAGAACCTCCAAAACACACAATTTACTTCAAAGCCTGGCTAGTCCCCTTTCAGTGGATTAGTTGCTCAGAGGTCCACCTACCCAGACCTTGAGAAACTCTCACTGTTCAAAGGCAGTTGGATATTGATCAAAAGCTCAGACTCTGAGTTGATTCCCACAATGCTTTGGCAGGAGGTGAGCACATCTCGCGGGGGAAAGACCCCAAATGAGGGGTGGCTGATGCAGTAACCGGCAGCTCATTCGAAACCTCTGAGTAGCGCTTTCACCCTTGCAACAAAGAAAAGTGCTTTCAAGGTGAAGGGAACCACCCCCAATGTCGGGACTCAAAAATATTTTAAAAACCAAGTAAAATCGGAACTGTTACATTGTTTTGCAAATTCCGTTCACGGCAGGGAAGAGCACTATGAAAATTCAAGAAAGGAGAGTTTTGTTTTCAGGCCTGTTGTAAGGACAGGATTCTGTATCCATGTAGGAAAGTGCTGCTCCAAAGACAGCGTGTGAAGTTCAAGGGCACTGGTAGAAACACCAACACATCATCTCCTACTGACAGGCACCAACAGCCTTAATGAATGGCAGAGAAAGTTAAAACAAACAAATGTGCAGACTTAACAAAGAAATCTAATAAATTCGCTGATTGTTCTTTCTCGGGGCAAGCCTTTTCTCCCCCCCCCCGCCCCCACCTTTAACCATAACACATGGTGTAGATTGTCAGAGAAAAGCCTCACTCTGCACCATATGTAGGCATTAAAGAATATAAAGGGCATCGCCCTTTAAAACATACATTGCTGTAACGAAATGATGAGAGGGAACAGCAAACACAGCAAATTGAGAATCAAAGCCCCGCTTTCCACATGTGGAAACGTTTGTTTGTTTGAATCACAGGATAATCCATCAGTCCCAGATTGGTTGTGTTAGTTGTTTCAGAAGATAAAAAATGAGGCACTGAAAACCCAGTCTCATTTTTTTTTTTTTTTTTTTTTTAGAGCAGTCGCTCATCATTGGGAGAACTGACCACCGATACCAGCCCCAGGAATCGCTCGGGGAGTTGATAAGTTTGCATTTCCCAAATAATTCATCTTTCTAAAACCTCTCTGTTTTGGAAGCAAGTTTTGTACAAAGAAGAAAACACGTAAGCTGTTCTCTGTGACTGCAGACCCTATTCCAGGTGGATAGGTGATCAGCTCAATTGTTTGTTTTACAGTGTATGACAGATTCAGTTAGAGCACGAGGTTAGAACTGGTATATAGATTTTTTTTTTTTTTAAAGCACTCTCCTTAAATTCCTAACACCTGCGTGGTCACTGTAGCCACTGGTCCGTATTTCCTTCTAGAAACAGCAGTGACGGGAGAGCTACCAATGAATCTTACAACCATGTGACATTCAAGTACCCACTCTTGGAGGAAGCTGGGGACGTGCCCTGGACCTCCAATAAAGTTTATGTCCCCACCGCAGGGAGAGAAGAGGACACGGGTATTTGTACTTTGTAAAATAAAAAAAAAAAAAAAAGAAACAAAGTTCACAACTCTTATGAAGGATGAAGTTTCTACAAATAGACTGAGAGAAAAAAACTCCCCAAAAAAACCAAATGCAACCTTCCCCCTACTCCCCTCTCCCCCCAACAGACTAATGAGATCCAGCTTAAGAAGTCTAAAACAGGTTTCCATGTGCCATGCAGATGTGTTCAACGTCTTTGGGGCCAGAAGCCATTTATGGGAGACTGATAACTCAGATCGTTCGTCTTATTTATTTTTCCTCTGGTTTGTACCACACAGCCAGGAGTGATGTGGGCTCGGAGAGAAGCAGAGAACTCATTGCAAAGCTCGTGAAGCTTGAACTTCAAGCTTCCTTATTTCCCCAGGTCTCTGTCAAGTCTCTGGGATGGCTCCTAGCAATGTGTTCACATGACCACTTTTGCAAGACTTAAGATATTTTAATTGTTACCAGTTATAATTAATGACTTCTTTTACTTAAACTTCCTTCCACTAAACTTCCCTTCTCGGGCAGGTGATAGCAATAGAATGGCCTTGGACTTTTTCTTTCTTTTTTGAAAAATATTGTTGTTTTTTTTTTAAATAAAAATTGAAGTTGAGTTGGGGTATGTTTAGTTTGAGAGGGAGGGAGGATAGATTTATGAGGTTCGCAAACATTTCCATCTAGAGTAGCGGTTCTCAACCTGTGGGTCATGACCCACAGGAACTATACTAAAGGGCTGCAGCACCAGGAAGGTTGAGAACCACTGATTTAGAGTGAAGTTACTGTGAGCTGTACCAGTCCGTGCAAAAATGGCCTCCAGAAATAGTCTTCACCCCTAAATGTTGCTCATGAAAAACTGGAGATTTATCAAGATATAACCTATCGCTGGGCACAGTGGCTCCCACCTGTCACCTTAGCACTTTGGGAAGCCATGGCAGGGGGATAGCCTGAGCAAGAGTGAGACCCATCCTCTACTAAAAATAGAAAAAGCAAGCAAAGAACAATGCTGACGTAGTCTATTGCAGTCAATTCTATTTTCCTTAATAATTTGCCCACTGTGGCGGCACCTGTAGTCCCAACTACTCGGGAGGCTGAGGCAGGAGGATTAATTGAGCCCAGGAGTTTGAGGTTGCTGTGAGCTGTGATGATGCCATTGCACTCTAGCCTGTGTGACAGAACAAGACTGTGTCTCAAAAAGCAAACAAACAAACAAAAAAAACCAAATCAACAACAGCAAAAACTGGAGAGAAGTCTTCCCAAATTGTACCATAATTCTAAAAACCTTAACAATATTTCCAGTGGTAAGTTGTAAATCTGAAAGAAACCTCAGTAATGCAGGGACAAATTTTGATCAGACATGCTAGAGATAAGACAGGCCTATCTTTCCCCAAAATACGTAGGATAAAAAGGATACTAGGGATGGAGCAGGTGGTTAATTATCAAACTTGTGTTATTTTTCCAGATTCTGTGATGCTTCCACTATTTACCAGCTTTCTTACATGTGTAACTTGTGATTTTCCTTTCACGTCTAAGTTTGTGTAATTTTTAATTATTTTCCATTGAAATCACTCCCAGTCCCAATGGTGGAAGAAGTATCAGGCCCTACCATTAACCCTTGTTAGGGAGAAAACATGATAAAGAGACACTTCAGATGAATGAAAGTTCATGTTGAGAAGAGACTGGGGCTGCCCACAGAGCTGTGGCTCAGGCACAGCCACGGTTTGGGGAGCAAGATGGAAATCTGGAGGGAAGGAATTTCACCCTCCAGGGTGGGAGCTGAGCTGAGACTTGCTCGGAGTAAAGTGCACTGCTGAGTAACAAATAGACCTTCATGGTCTGAGTGAACACGTCTATTCTGTGATAAGAAAAGTCACTAACATATTACTGGGTGCTTCAGATGTGCCAAGCAATGGGCTTCCTGTGAGTGATCTGAGTTAAACCCAGGATCACCTTTTCAGGTCACTGCTAGGCAATTTGTTAGGTGCTACATAACAATTTTGTCCTCTATGACTGCTTCCTGCCAAAGTCAAGAATCATGTTTTAAGAATACAGATTGCAGGCCAGGTGCAGTGGCTTACACCACTGGATTGCCTGAGCTCAGGAGTTTAAGATCAGCTTGAGCAAGAGCGAGACCCCATCTCTAAAAACAGCCAGGTGTTGTGGTAGGTGCCTGAAGTCTCAGCTACTCAGGAAGCTGAGACAAGAGGATAGCTTGAGCCCAGGAGTTTGTGGTTTCTGTGAGCTGTGATGCCACAACATTCTACTAAGGGTGACAAAGTGATACTCTGTCTCAAAAAATATATATAGATTGCCAGACCTGAAATTCGTGTTTGTTAAGTCTATGGAGTGACTGATGACACTATAAGTATACACAAACACACACATACACACAGTGTCCCTGTGTCTGTCTCTATATATATGTATTTTTTTTTAAGAAAAGCAAAGAACCATATTAAAATTGTAATACTCAATATACAATAATAAAAAAAGATGAATACAAGTCACGTTGAGCACCTGTTGTAATTGCAGAAATCAAAGGTGACTTGAATATTATAAATTTAATGTAGTTTTTTCCTTTCTTAAAATGTGCATGCATTTTTTTTCTCACCCTTTGTGTGTATCTATACGTATACATCCACACACAGTAGAACCTTTGCGACTTGACCACCCAAGGGACTATAACAAACTTCAACAGACAGAGGGGGTCAACATAAGGAATAAGGCCTCCTGCTCTGATACGCACATGTCCAATCTATGAAAATGAGGTCAACCGAAGGAGGTGATCAGTGCAGGGAGGGGGTCAGCTCTGCAGGTCCTACTGTAGACACGTATTTTTAAGTGGCCCTGCATTGATCCTGATGCTACCTATTTGGGCTTTTCTAAGCATCTACATCAGGGGTCCTCAAACTTTTTAAACAGGGGGCCAATTCACTGTCCCTCAGACCACTGGAGGGCCGGACTGTGGGCCCTGGGACGAGTTGGCTGCTAAGCAGGACAGGCAGTGGCGGCAAAAACACCCGGTGGGCCAGATAAATGTCCTAGGTGGGCCGCAGTTTGAGGACGCCTGATTTACATACTACCTGATAGTTGAATGAGACCCTTTAGCTGGCGGCTCTAGCTGGCCTGCGCGCTAGGATCAGTGACAAAAGTTTGAGAACATCCCAGCACTCAAGCCCAGAATCAATTACATCCAAATCTCTGGGGCTTGAGGCCTGGGCTTGGTGGGAGTTTTTCAGAGATGCCCAGATGAATTCATCCAGCGTTGGACAGCCATCCCCTTAGCCAGCGGAAAAATTGTAAAACACATAGGCATTGCTTCCACCGAGCAACTAAACCATGGCCATCGATCACCCTATCACTAATAAAAAAAGGCCCCCTGAGATTTTCCCCAAGATGACGAAACAGTAAGAATACGGCGTATTAAACAACAGGTCACGTCTGTATATTCTTCAGTATTTGCAACACGCCTTCACATATTTCCCTTATTTAATCCCTACAATGCTATGATGCTATTACCTCTACTTTATAAGAAAGCAAGCAAAGGCCAGGAGAGATGAAAGGGTTCTTTTTGGTAGGGTTCCTTGAGCCAAGTTACCTCCTCTCGGCACTTTTCTCATAGCTTTTATTTGTTGAAATGCAGTTATGTGTGATCTTGACTCTTCCCCAGAAGGCCACGAGCAGTTGGAGATGAGCCAGGATGTTATTAGGGGTACCTTTAGGCCAGCCCTGCTTGCCAGGAGAAATGAGGGCTGGGCGCAGGTAAATGCTCCCCACGAGCTGCTAAGTCTCGTCTGGAGCCCGTTCAGACCACCCCGGGCCAGCGCAGCTGTTTTCTGCTTTTGGTATCCCCATCTCCCTCCAGCCCCCCTCCGGCTGGCTCTGTAGGCTGCTAATGGGCCCGATGGTTAATGAAGCCTCCCAGGTTGGTGAACCAGCTCGGACTTGCTATCCTGACTTTCAGTGACTATTTTCAGATGCACCTGCGGGAATTACCTGTGGGCTGCAAGGATTAGAGGTATTTCTGCCCCCATGGGCTGACTGGCTTGGCTGGACCAGTGCCTAACTGTGGACAGGCCCGAGGAGGGACTAGCCTTTGATTGTCCCCACCAGGGCCAGGCACGCTGTGGCTCTGCAGTAGGGGTCTACAGAACTGAACTGAGTTGTGGTTGGGCAGAAGTACATTTTTTTTCCAGGCCTTGTGGCTCATCAATCAATGTTCTCTGAAGTATCCTCGCAATGTTAAAGAAGCCCAGAAAGAGCAACAACAACAACCACCCCTGAGGTGAGACTAGCCCATTCTGCTAACTTGATTTACAAGCCCAGCTTTCCTATAGCTTGATGAGATGTGAGAAAAAAACCAAAAGGGGGATGAAAAGAAAATCGAGGCAAGAAGCCAGGGCCCCAAGACTTGTTCCTAATTGCTGGGAAGGCAGAATTATCTCGACTGAGTAATTAGCCCCAAATACCAGGCTGGGGGACATTTGACTTTAAACCAAAGTTTCAGTAAGCTTCACATGCACAGACCAACCACATTACTGCTTGAATCCCCAGCTGGGAAACTTCTCCCCTTCCCCCCCAGAATTCTTTCATATTCACAACTGGTCATGGGAAAGCTGTGTACATTTGGTGGATGATTGTCAAATTCGGGAGGATTCCTCTCAAGTTTCTTTTCCATACGATGTATGACAGACACACTTCTGTTCATAGAGAAACTTTAGGCACTCAAGTTTTTGGGCCCTTTAAGCACAAACATTCTGGAAAAACCTCCTCTCTGGAATCCTTGTGAAGGCAGATGAAGAGCAGACACAGAGACCCCAGGGGCTGCGCCTGTCTGAGAAACTGACTACACCCCTGGGCAGGTTGCCACCGCAAGGGGCTGTCCTTCCATCTGAGTCCAGACCTTCCAGGAAGAGGGATGCAGAACGGGTGGCTGCAGGGTCCAGAGGTGTTGAGCCACTGTGGTTCATTAAGGGATTATACGTCACCAAATCGTGACCAAAAATACAAAGGCCAGTTGATTCCAAACGGTATGGTGAGCCAGCTCGCAGAGAGAGGGCCAAAGCCACTCAAGTTGACTTAATGAAATAAATTAGGTTACAAAAAACAGTCCGCTGAGGCAAAACGAGGGCCTCCTCCTTCCAGAGCCGGGGAAGTAAGTTCTCCCCACTTGCTACTTGGCCTCCTGCCCACCCTGCCCCGTCAGCCTGGCTCTGGGCAGGGCTGGGCTGCGGCTGTCAGATCTGCAGTCTCTGTGACCAGAAGGGACAGGGCTGATGCCGCCAGTCTGGGCTGCTGGACACAGGGACAGAGGCTCTCGTCTCCCTTTGTGAAGTGCTCTGCACCCCCCGCCATAGCAACGCTGCTCCCTGCAGAAAAGCTTCTCTGTTTCACTCAGACTTGGGTAGTGGCACGTGTGTCTGAACTCAGAGCTACTGTGCGAGGGAGAGGAAGGCGAGGATGGAAAGGAGACTCAGTACTTTTGCTGGGGGCTGTCCCCCCCCAGTCTCCTGACCAACCTGTCACACCCCCAACACACACATGCCTACACACACTTTGAGACATCAGCCCTGGTGAGAGGACCGTGAACTTGGGCAAACAGTATCCTTTGTCTTTCTAGCCTGAAAAGCTTTGGTTTAACTCATAAAGCTCTGCCATTTACTTGCTGGGTGACTTTGAGCACCTGAGTTTCAATAACCTCATCTCAAAACGGTGGCATGCACACACCTTGCCAGGGTGGCGTGAACACAGAATTAGGGCGTGCCTACGGCATGCTTTTCTCAGTGCCTGGCATCTAGAGCAGGATGCCCCAAGCATGCTGACTGCTCTCTGCTTAATGAAACACAGGGCAGACTACTGAATGCATATGACAATATTCATGCCCCTTTCCCCATCATTGGCCCTGTTTTCCCACACTGCAAAGAAATATAAGAGGAGTTTCTGGTCCCACCTCATAGACGGCCCTGGAGATGCACCACGGTTTCAGCATCAGCTGTGGGACCCGAAGGTCTCCCCCTCGGCAAGCCCTCAGTGACTGGCAAGACAGGTCCCAGCTCCATGGCAGATCCTCAAAGCCAAGCAGCCCGGTGGCCATGCCAGCTCCAGGCCCCACCAGCGCCCCTCTGGTCTCAGGCCCCGCACCCAGGGCTGTGTCCTTTTAGCGACACGAAGTTCCAATGTCAGTAAGATTTAATCAGGCCAGGAAAAAAATGCAGTCAAAATAACTCTGTTTCCTCTGGCTCTGCCCACCTCACCTACCCTCGCCACCACCCTCGCTAATCTTCAGCGACTTTTCCCTCGAGGATTAGTAAAAGGCTCCCGTAGCCAAGTGTTTTCTCCAGGTCTCTGGGGAGTCCCCAAGGACGAGGTAAAAATAAACTTCACTGTGAAGATAACAGCACATCTCCAAGTCTCGGTGGACTGTCGTGTGGGCTGAGGTGCCCTCGGGGCAGGTCGGGACAGAATTTGGGCAGGAGAACAAACCCAGAGACACCCTGAGTTGTCCCGGTGCCGGGATCCCCTCCGGGGTGCGAAAGCAGAGAGGACCCAGCGGCAGCCTCCACCGCCAACATTCCCAAGACATTCCATGTATTTCCTTAACTCTTTAAAACTTGGAGAACCCTAGAGTTTCCACATGGCGAGTCCAATTTTGTACCAGCACTGGAGACATTGCTATTTCTGTGGGCACTTTGCACAGAGCTAGCCATTTTCTTTGGAGACATCCCAAATTTAGGTTTAGTATTAAAACGGCTGTTCGAAACAAAACAAAACAAAACAAAACACAACCCTCCAAACTCTTGTCTGATAGATTTAACATTAACATTCAGGATTTTGGAGGAAACGTCAACCTATCCCAGTTTTCCCAGGGGTGAATAATTTCCTACAAAAGCTATTTTACTATTTTACTGTAAGTTGGACGAGCCACAGGTAGAACAGGACCCAAAGACAGACATTCAGTTAGATCTGTTGTAACTGTTTGAGATTTCAGCTACGTCACGATTACTGATTATTTTTAACTATATTTCAAAAATGCATCTGTATCCTAATTCAATAGATTATATTTTCATACACAGAGATAGATAACAGATAGGTAGATGATAGACAGTCAAAAGATGAGCTTCCCAAACTAGAACCTCACTGCTGTACACTTCAGACAAAGGGTACATTTAATCCTTTTTTAAAAAAAAATTTTTTTTTGAGACAGACTTTTATTCCATTGCCCACAGGTAGAGTGCTGTAGTGTCACAGCAACCACAAACTCTTTTTTTTTTTTGAGACAGAGCCTCAAGCTGTCCCCCTGGGTAGAGTGCTGTGACATTAAAGCTCACAGCAACCTCCAACTCCTGGGCTCAAGTGAGTCTCTTGCCTCTGCCTCCCAAGTAGCTGGGACCACAGGCACCCGCCACAACGCCCGGCTATTTTTTTTGGTTGTAGCCGGCATTGTTGTTTGGCAGGCCTGGGCTGGATTCGAACCCGCCACCTTAGGTGTATGTGGCTGGCGCCTTAGCCACTTGAGCCACAGGCACCAAGCCGTAACCACAAACTCTTAGGCTCAAGTGATTCTCTTGCCTCATTCCCACAGGTAGCTGGTATTAAAGCTGCCTGACACAATGCCTGGCTTGTTTTTCTATTTTTAGTAGAGATGGGGTCTCGCTCTTTCTCAGGCTGGTCTCAAACTCCTGAGCTCAGGCAATCCACCTGCCTCGGCCTCCCAGAGTGCTAGGATTATAGGCGTGAGCCCCTGCACCTGGCCTGTAATCTTAATATCATTTTGGTTGCATGGGCTTGAATGATCATGTAGCTACTGAGGCACATTCACTTTTTGCACATTCTATTTATTTATCATCTGTTTCTTCAACTCTAACCTTTTAACAGCCTCAGAAAAGTAGTAAGGCATAATCTACTAATCTACTGGAGTATTCTGGAGTCAGACAGAACCTGAATTTGAGTTTGGCTGTATCACTTCCTGTGTGATCTTGGACAAATTAAATAATGCCTCTGTTTATTTTTCTGGCCAGATGGAGATACTACCTACCTCAGAGCCAGAGGAAGGAGGGAGGGAGGAAAGAAGGGAGAGAAGAAAAAAGGGAAGGAGGGAAAGAGGGAAGGAAGAAGGAAAGGAGAGAGAAAAAGAAACAGAGTAAATTGCAAAGCAAATCATAGGCAGAAAGTGGTGGCTCCATTCACATTAGCTAACTGCCTCGGTATTTTCAAGAAAAAACAATCGCAAGACCTATCATACTTATCTGCTGTATATGTGCCCTGAATGAATGCTCTCCAGTCTCTGGGGATTTTTGGCTGTGAATCAGGCTCTTCTTCGAAGCATGCAATTATGGAATACATAGGTTCTAAAGACACTGTTTTATTGTGATTAAATAAAGTGATTTTAAAAATTAAAAAAACTAAAATACGTATTTAGCTTCCGGTCTGGGAATCTTTTAAGGATAAAGGTAATGTAACAAGCTTTGGAAAAACACGCCTGAATATCGAGCAGGACCTTTGCACACTGTGCTGAAATCTTTCCCACTTGTGGGGGGGGGGTAAGCGTCGTCCTCCACGGAGGCTTGTTCTGAGTCTGAGCCTGGTGACGTGGAAGCTCAGGTGGCAGGGACTGGCAGGGACTGGCTGAGCCTGGCAAGGCTGGAGGATGCTATCTGACCTCTCCAGCCCCATCTCCTCACAGTTGCCTCTCTGATTCTGCTAGTTCACAGCGTCACAGGGCAGCTGCCCAGATGGCCTCTGAGAGGCCAGGCACGCAGATGGCGCAGCTGCCACCGACCGCCAGGGCTTTGCTTTTGAAAGGGATTTAGAAACCTCAGAGCACATCAATGCAGTTGTGTGTGTCCTGGATGAGGGCGTGTCGGCGTGTCTGAGTATGTCTGGTATATGTGTGTGTCTAAGAGTCTCAAAATGTCATTTTTATGTCTATGTGTGTGTCTCTTGAGTCTGAATGTGGTGTGTGTTTGTATGTGTATGGTGTGTCTCTATTCTGTGTCCCTGTGTATGTCCACTTTGTGTATGTGAGTACGTGTGTGCACACCTTTACCTCTCAGAGGAAGTGTCCCCACACACAGGGGCACGGTGGCCTGCCCCTCCACATGAATACTGGAGCAGGACACCAGGGCTCCCCCAGCAAACGAATGACCTGGGTTTGTCCTACTGCCTCCCACCTCCTTTTAATCCCTTTCTTTCCTCTTTCTTTGAAATAACAGAAAATAGAAGTTTTCTAGGCAGTTCACCGCGTAGATAGTTGACCACTAAGCTTAAAAAGTAACGGGTCAGGACACAGTGATGCTATGGCGAGGAACGCGTTTGAGGCAATAGGAAGATGCACTCAGGCTGATCACGCCTCTCCTCCTTCTGCCAGGCTTGTCGGCTGCTAATACTTGAGGCGAAGGGAGTCAAAGCATGAGTAGGTTGGCCAGGTTGGCCTGGCTGCTAGGCAGGCCCTGGGGACACATCCAAAGTAGAAAGGTCTCCAAGTTTGGGAAGGACACTGAGGCTGGAGACCTGACTCAGAGGCTGACATGGGAGGGAGGCAGGGGGTGCTGGAGCCAGGGGTTACCACAGAGGACAGGGCAAAACCTTGCCTGGCACTCAGGAAAATGCAGGCACTGGCCTATGCTCCGGCCTCCATGCAGCTGGTACCATCTCCCCTACCTCAGTGCTTCTGTCCCCAGGCCCTTATCTACTACTTTGGAAAGACAGAGAAATCGTTTTTGGTAAAGCCATAGATGCCTTTGCCTGATTCCGGGAACGTTTTAAGACATCCTTACTACCTTGAAAAAGACTTGGAAAAATTAAGTTGAAAGTAATGTGCAGCTGAATTATGAACAAAACGTGCAAATATGTAAATACACGGGGAACAGAACACATGCAGAGAGGTATAAAAGAAATATACTCAGCTTGGTGCCTGTAGCTCAGTGGCGAGGGCACCAGCCACACACACGAGAGCTGGCGGGTTCGAATCCAGCCTGGGCCTGCAAACGACAATGACAGCTACAACAACAACAACAACAACAAAAATAGCCAGGTGTTGTGGAGGGTGCCTGCAGTCCCAGCTACTTGGGAGGTTAAGGCAAGAGAATCGCTTAAGCCCGAGAGTTTGAGGTTGCTGTGAGCTATGATGCCACGGCACTCTACCAAGAGTGACAAAGTGAGACTCTGTCTCAAAAAACCAAACAAGCAAAGAAATATACTCAGAAGTGCAGTCTACTGTAACCCCATCTAATCATTCCATGACTATCTGCTGGCATCTCTTTGAGATCATGTCATCCTAAGAGTGGCCAGAGAACTTAAAGACACCTAGGGGCAAAAATCAAATAGTGTTTGTACAAAGATTGTTTCTGGTTATCTTTACTGATAGGATCCGAAAGTAAAGAGCGCGCTCTCTGCTATCAAAGCCCAGTCCACCTGCGGCCCAACAGCAAACAACTCCAATGAAGACCTTCGCGTAAGAGCTTCTCTCTTGGAAGGAACAAAGATCGCTGAATGCTGAGCAGTGATAGAAGAATAAATAAAAAATAAAAAATAAATCCACCAGAGTGAGGGGGGAAGGCAGGGTGTGCTGAGACATGCCCATCAACCATGCGTTCAGGTTTTGAGGGAAGCAGGCTTCTGGGTTTCATGTACTGTTAACAGACCGCCTTCCAATTTGCACCACATAAGGACTTTTTCAGCTCGTGGCTACTAATCTGTGTTTTAATCCTGCATTCCTCTTCTGCCTTCCAGCACAGGCCTCAAACTGAGGTTTAAATTCATTGCACATTCCTTTCTTTCCATCCCCTGAACGTTCTGCCTGGGAAATCTCCACCTGTAATCGAAAAGCCTGGTGGGGTCAGAGTTTGAAGCTTTGTTCTTTAAGTGAAGGTGGCCTACGACTGTTTGTCAATGCTCTTAACAAAAACCTTACTGAGGTGTGATTTATATGCCACCCACTTCAGCCATTTCACGTATACAATTGTTTTGTGGTCTATTCCTCAGATAGGGCAACCACTGCCACAATCCAATTGTAGGATCTTTTCATCCCCCCCACCAAAGAAAGCCCACGCCCATTGGCTGTCTCCATCACTCCTGGTGCCTCCTCATCTCCTACTCCAGCCACCGGCAACCCCAAACCTCCATTCTGTCTCTAGATCTGCCTCCTTGGGACATTTCACATTCATGTGGCCTCTGTGTCTGGTTTCAGTCACTTAGAATAAAGTTCATCTATGTCCTGGCTTATGTCTGTACATTTTTTTCCCTTTTCTTTACTGAATAATATTTTATCATGTGGACAGACCATGCTTTGTTGATGGACCCCGGTTGTTCTTCTCGGCTATCATGAATAAAGCTTCTTTGAACATTTGTGAATACACTTTTTGTGTCTTCTGGATATAGGTAACACTCAAGAGGGGAACTGCTGGGTTGGATGGAAACTCTATGAAGATGGACGGCAAAGTTCCCAAACTCATCCTAGAAAACGTACCATGTACCTCACTGCTGAATATCACAATGGTCACCAAATGGCCCAGGGGAGTCCCTCAAAGGTGACCATAGTGACATTCAGCCGTGAGGCATGTAGCACTTTTTCTAGAAAGAGTATGTGAACTTAATTGTCCAACTTCATGTGTTGAACCTTTTGAGGAGCTGCCAGGCTGTTCCCAAAGCAGCACCATGGTGTGTTCCCAGTAGGGTATGAAGCTCTAATTTCCCCATACATTGGCCATACTGTTTTGGTCATGGCCACCCCATCCTAGTGAGCGTGAAGGGTAGGGTTCCTGTTGTCCTAGTTGGAATCTATGTCCCGGCCTTTGGGTAGGGTAGCGTGGAGAGAGGGCTGCTTTAGAGGGCTGGACTTCTACCTCTGATTTAGCCCCAGCACACCACAGCACAAGGACAAGGGGAAACTGAGGCTGGAGTGTGGGAAGAGCCCAGCATTTCCTCTCTGCCGCCAACCGCCCCTCTTTACCACCCGCTTCTGTTCCCAACACTCTCGTACCCACCATCTAGGGCAAAAAATTCCAAACACTGTCAGACGTTACTATTCATCTGTCCCTTCCTAACCCCAGTTCCAGCTCTCTGGAAAAAGGATATTTGGAAACCGCCCTGGTCTGGTTAAATGAGCCGGCAATGTACAAAACCTAAATCCAAAGAGGTTTTTTTTTTTTCCTTTTGAAATCCAGAGGCATTTCAGGACTGCTCACGACACATTTAATCCCCTATTTGGGTCTGGAAAATATCCCAGCCCTGACCCAGAGTCATCGCTGCCTCGTCATTTCCCAACCTGAGAACCCAGAAGACCCATTTATATAAATGCCCGGGAACTTACTACGTTCGTTTTGGGGATAGGAGAATCATTTAAAAAAAAAATGCTTCACTGTGGACATAAAAATATTTTGGGTCCCTGGGAAAGTACAAGAGAGGCCAAGAGCTATGTTTAGAAATATTCCCCCCACGCTCTACAAACCATTCCACAGTGATCTTACGGCCATGAAAGTGACGTCATCTATCAATTACCCATTAGGGTAGTAAGCGCCCACATGCACGCCAGGCCCCCACAGAAATAAAACCAGAGCAGCCTGAACTCAATCAGCCCAGGCCCTGGGTCGGAAATTAAATGCCTCAGCGTCTCTTTCCTTATTCTCTTGTTGTCTGGTTTCCATGGAACTCAGTGGCCAAGGAAGATTTTGGAATATATGTTTTGCAAGCGTGATTTGGAATATTGTTTTGCAAAGCAATATATGTTTTGTTTACGTGATCATACCTGCAGGGGAAAACCTATCTACCTTGTTTTGTCCCGGGGTTACACACATTCTGTAGGGCCCTGGTCTGGAGACTGCCAGGGGGTGAAGTTAGAAAGTGGGGTGTCCCAGTCACAAAATCAGAGGACCTGCTTGCTTGCAAAAGGGGTCTCCAGAGAGATGGGCAGGTTTACCTAGAGCCACTGACTTTTGGCAGAGGAAGAATGAGCTGAGTCAATGGTCACAGGAGAATTGTTTAGGAGAGAATTAACTCTTTCCCCTCCAAATAAGAACTAAGAGATTAGGAGATGTGTGTCTAGAAGCTGGGGAGAGGTTTGAGCTCAGGGAGGAGAAAATTCACGTTCCTTTCAGGCAAGGACGGCAAGTCGACTTTACGAGAGGTAAATAGGAATGACACTTAGTTTTTACCTAAAGCTCAAATTCCTTTGAACTTCTGACCCAATGGGGGGTATGATGTTGTGTGTAACAAGATGTTAGAAGGGTTTCATTTCTTAACACGCTATTCATTTCTAGTAAAGAAATCCTACTCTAATTCAGCAATCTTTTAAAAATTATCACCTTGTTTATAATAGGGGTGCCATGACTACTGAATGAACAGAAATGTGTATTTTCTGGAAAAACACAGGTTGTGGCTCCTTTTGTTGCTTTTGGGTGACCACGTGCCTACCTAACATTGGCTCCGGCGTGGCGTCAACTCCCTGACAGGCGCACCCTTGCTCTTCTCGGGCTGGCTTCTCAGAGAGCAGGAGATACAGCTTGATGTCCCTTGTCTTACATGGGAGTGAAGACGTCACCCAACCACTCTGGCCAGGATTGCGCTTGATGCCAGGGAGAGGGGTGGCAGTGCCACTGTGCTACTGTAGGTCAGATGCGATTTTGGTTAACTGGTGACTTTGAGAAGGCATTTTCTAGGCTACGTTTTTCTCTTGCTTTCTTAGAATGTTTTCCTCAAGGGGACAAGAAAAGCACAGATGTAAGAGATGCCTGGGCTTTCGGAGAATACATCTGGGAAGCTATCTCTGACCGGGGAGCTGTCCCCTCCCCAGAGCTTGGCCTGCAGCGTATCACTGAGTCCAGAAGTCCGAACTCCAGCAAGTCCTTAGCTGCACCTGGTGTCAGGAGGATACTACGTGACAACACGGCTGGGGCAGAGATATCTAGTGTTTTCTCTTCTATATTCTCTATACTTGCTAGAGAAATCTCAGGCACTGTGTGGAGGCATTATAGGTGGTAGGTTAAAATGTAAAATACAGATTATTTAATATGTTAACAATAGTCTTCCCAGGAAATGCCACCCAAACAAGCAGTGCCAGAAAAACCCCCCAAAATAACACAAGACAAAAAGCCACCATGAATTATCTGCACTGGGCTGGTGAATGGGGACTGGATGGGTCGGTGAATCAGACATTTGTGTTATAAACTCAAAGTGAGCCAAAAAGTGAATCCTTTGGTCTCTACAAAATCGGGCCTATTTTTAGGAAAAGCCATTAATTTAGTTAGTTGCCTAGACGACCGCTGAAGAATTTAAGCTGTGCTTCCTCATTAAGATCTCTTAGAGATAAAAATATTTATTTGGAGTCCTGTTCTCTGGAGCCGTTTCCATTAGCCTGACTGTAGGTAGCGAGGTGTGTTCTGAATCCGGGGTTGACCCAGGAGGGTAGATACGGGTTAGGATTGGTCAACTTGGAAAACCAAGAACTATCTTGGGTTGAAACAGAACCAAGGTGTGTACAAAGGCCAGCCAGGGTGGTCACAAGACTTAGCAGACCGAGAAGAAGGTTGGAGCCTGTTCCATCTGCCTGTCCCAAGGGATTTTCTATCTTTCTGATCAGAGCCAGGGATCAGGCTCCCAGGAGGGGCCCAGCAACCTGCAGGTGGAAAAAGAACATTCCAGGGAGGAGGAGGAGAGGCTGGCCCATGGGCCAGGCTGCACACATATGGGCGACGGAGAATTCCCTGTCTTTGAACTTCTTCTACGTCCTGTCCTGCCTATTTCTGAAAGAGGCAAAGTGGCCCACGTTAGTAAAAGTTTTCCTTAACCCGTGGCTCAACGTGCCCTTGAAATCTGCAAGAGATCCTTTTCCTCACTTGGAATAAGGCAAAGTTCATCCTGCCCTGAGCCAAGGCAACCCTGAAATTAGAGAACCAGGGAGACCGGGAAATAACAGACAGAAAGAAATGTACTGTCCTTTAAGGGCCTGAGAGGAAAAAATGTAACTACACCCTCGCAGGCCACGCAGCGTCTGGAAACCTATAAGGAAAACTAGCTTAGCCTTTGTTGTTTTATTCTTCATGAAAAATAGAATGATTTTAAAAGGAAAAAAGAGTCTAGGTGATAGAGTTAGACTTCCACTAGAGAAGGAGGAATTGGATTATTTCCCTCTTAATGCAGAAACAAAGGTGATGATTTCAGATTCCGAGGCCAGGAGATGCTTACAAATGGAGCCTCTGCCTGCAACTCTTAATAAACCGGGAACAGCGGCCGCTCAGCTGGGACGGCTTTTGGGTAATCGGCCATCAGTGACACACAGGCCTGAGATCTTCTGCTTGGGTTTGACCACAGTGAAGTGGTCTGCAATGCTCTCCCTGGGGACACACCAGCTCCTCTCTAAAGCACAGGATGGATTTCAAAGAGTTAAAACCAGAACAGCCCTCATGGGAGGGGTTTCTAGAAATCAACTGTGTGTTCAGAGTCCAGACCCAGCCTGAAGTTCTCCCCTGGGGCCCAGGTGGATAAGCCCTTTCCCCCCTCTTCCCACTCACCTCTCTTGGTCCCCTACACTGTTATTATATATATTTTATTACTGGAGTAAAATATGTATAACATAAAATTTACCATCTCAACCATTTTTAAGTATACAGTACATCCACAGCCATCTACCTCCAGAAATTTTACACCTTGCAAAACTAAAACTCTGCTCTCTTCAGCAATACCCCCATCCCCGCACCTCTCCCCCAGCTGCTGGGAACTCAACTCTAGTTTCTGTCTCTGAGTTTAACGACGCACCTCATGTGGGTGGAATCGGACAGTATTTTCGTGCCTGTGACTGGCTTATTTCACTCAGCATGTGCTCCAGGCATGATAGCAGGTGAAGGGATTTGCTTCCTTTTTAAGGGTGGACAACATTTCATTGCAAGTACCAGCCCTGTTCATTCATTCATGTATGGACACTTGGGCTGTCTCCACCTTTTGGCTGCCATGAATAACATTGCCGTGAATACAGGGGTACAAATAGCTTGTCAAGTCCCTGCTTCTGATTTTTGGGGGGAATGTACACAGAAATAGAATTGCTGGCTCACATGGTGGTTCTATGTGTGATTATTTAAGGAGTCCCCAGGCCATTGGATACTGACATTTTTCACCCTCTGCTTCTGGCATGTATAGCCCTGGGTACACCCACCCCCGAGGCAAGCAGGGACTCTGCTCACAGACACAGAGCCACCAACATCCCTGCCTGCTTAGCCCTGCTCTGGTGGGCTGGGGGAATCCTGAGCTCCCGTGACACGGAGGTTGGCCCAGGTCCCCTGACCCTCTCCACATCTGACGTAGATTCTCACTCCCGGCTGGACCTAGCACCCTGCTCTGACATCCAGCTCATACATTTGGCACCACAGTTCCTGGCTTGCCCTCCGATTTCCCTCCTACTGGACACTCAGAGCTGGCCACTCTGCTTGTGACCCACTGAGTATGTCCCACTGGTCTGGGGTGGTGTTGGGGTCAGGGGGTACAGGCAGACTCAGGCTGTGGTCCCATTTAAGTCACCCCGTACCCATGTGGGCTTCAGGGAAAGGGAATGCTTTGGGATGGGCGTAAGTACCTGGAAAGCCAGGTATAGGGTAGGGTTGGGACCAGAGGGCAAATAGGATCCTTTCTCATGTGAAGAAGGGCCCTGAGCAGAGCAGTGTTATCAAGAGTGAAGCAGGGCAGCTGCCGGCCTCCGTGCCAGCAGGTCCAGGCTGAGCCCACAAGCCAACTGGTTTGGCAAGAAACAACTGTGACCTGGGTACACTAGGGTCCCAGCACACCCTGAGTCACTGGACACCGGATTTGGGGAGCAGACAGACTCCATCTAGGAGTGCAGATCCATGCCCCGGAACTCAGCCAGCCTTGACCACTGCTGATTTAGGGACTGACTGAGCAGGTGGGCAGCTTTTACATCTGTGCCTGGGATGGCAGGACACTGTCAAATGGCTCCAAACAAGCCCCTGCCTACCCCCACCGGCCCCACCGATCACACTGAAGCCACCAGTGGCTTTGGTCAGCCCCATGGTCAAGAATGGCCAAGTTCAGAGGGCCTGCTTGGGCTGTGCACAGTGGGCTGCCCGCTCCCTTCTGAGGCAGCAACATTACAGCTGAGTTAGCAACCTCTCCCACCAGGGTCCTTTGTTCCCGTGGCCCCAGCTTGTCAGCCCTGGATGCCCATTATGGTCACCTGGGAAGCTGAGCCCCACCCCTAGGTGTTGGTCTGGGGGTGGGGCTGGGTATTAGTAATTTTGAGCCATATCCCAGGGTTTCTGAAGTGTAGCCAAGGACAAGAACCATTGCCACAGACCTCTGGATGCTGAAGTCCCTGTAACTTTTAACTCAGGTTGTTACCTGAAAGTGTAGTCAGTGGTTCTCACCTCTCAGCCTGCATGTGAATCTCCTGGAGGACGAGGGAACACACATCTCTGGGCCTCACCCCTGCTTCTGCCTCTGCGCATCCATGAATAGTGGGGTCCAGCGTTTGCATTTCTAACAAGTTTCCAAACGAGGCTGACGCTTCGACTACACTTCAAGGGCCCCAAGCCTGAGCCTACCACCCTCCTTACATCTTGGATTGAGAGAAATGGAAGTGAGTTATCTCAGTCACTGGATTTGCTATTTACAGCTTCCTTTTTGGAAATAGTTCCAAAAGATCTGCCATGTTACCTCTGAAGTATTCTGGGATGGATGCCCCAGCACAGTTGCCAGCCCGTGAGAGGGGTCAATCAATGATCCCTTCCCCATATGCAGAACGGAAAATCAATACTTAAGAACCTTTCACCCAAGATGGAGACTTGGTCTCTTTTGTTTATACCTGGCTGGAGTTGAAGAACATTCTCCTTAGTAAATATCTCAAGAATAGAAAAGCAAGTGTCTCAGGTACTCCATACTAATTCGAAACTAATAGACGAACAGGCCCACATGAGAGGAAAAACATAATTAAATTCAAAAAGGGGGGAGAGGGGAAGGGAGGAAGGGACGCAGGAAGCTCCTACCTAATGGGTAACAAGGTAGGGGTGTACGGCACACCTCCCTGATGAAGGACTCAAATACGATCCAGAACTTTCCAAACAAATGTGAACAATGTAACCTAATCATCTATGCCCTTATAGTAACCTGAAGTTAAAAATGAAAATAAAATTAATATGCTCTGTTACAAAGAAGAAACTTTCACCCCAAATTTCCTTGCCCCTCCCATAAAAACAGAGTAAACAGAGGAACATCTTTTTTTTTTTTTTTTAAAGGAATAGATTTTTTTTCTTCCCATAAGGGCCCACGTACAGATTTGATAAGTCTGGATATTAGTAATCTGGAGGGTAATTGGTGGGACCACACCTACGGTGCATCTGACAAGGGTACATGTGAAACTTACTAAATGGAGAATATAAATGTCTTAACACAATAACTAAGAAAATGCCACGAAGGCTACGTGAACCAGTTTGATGAAAATATTTCAAATTGTATGTAAAACCAGCACATTGTACCCCAGGCTGCGTTAATGTACACAGCTATCATTTAATAAAAATTAATTCATGAATTCAAATGGATACTGAACAATGTGATACTTCAGTCCTCCAATGTTAGGAATGAAGCAGCCGGACCGGGACCCTGAATCACTCCCTCTTTGTCCCCGTGGACAGGAGCCTGTAAGTTTCAGAGGCTACAATCTGCAGCCAGCAAAGAGCATCCAGACTCTAGTTTTAGAAGTGAGTGACTCATCCTCTGGTCACTTACTCATTTCTCTCTCCTCTTTCTTCCCTGACCACAAGGAAACCGCGGGGGACACACTCACTCTCCTTTATTTCAATGCACAGGGAACACAAATGCGGCTGATCTCGGAACCTGACTTCCTGTTATTAAAGAGGACATCCTACAATTTAACAGCACAAGATTTCGAAGCAAAGCAGAAACTCTAGTGATTTCAGGGTTTCTTCCCACCTACAATTAACTAGGTCACAGCTGTAAAGGAAGAGAAAAAAAAAAAAAGTTAATCACCCCAAGGCGGGAGCATTTATTTGTGGCTGAAAAATAAACATTTTGGTTTTGTTTTTTTTTTTTTTTTAAAAGAAGGAACTCTCAATCACAAGTTCATTTGAGATAGGACCGACTGAAAATGAACAAAACAAAACAAAAAACCCCAACACATCTGACCAGGCGGTAGGCTAAGGCAGACTTGTTTATTTAATATTTATGTAAAACAGAGAGAGACAGTGAAATGAACTGCTTCAATATCTAGAGCCCATGATTTGCCTTTAATGTGTGCGGAGGGCTTCTCTAAGGTTAGACACAACACACAAAGTCTTCCATTGGGTCATGCAATGAGGTTACAATCCTCATTGCTGACTATCACTACGGGCACCTTCAAGGTACCCCCCTGACCTTGGGCAGCTATGTGCACCAATGCCAGTGCCCCATCCCCTTCAAAGCAACATTGGGACTCTATTTTCTGAAATGGCATCAGAGCTCTCATTGTATGACTTGTGACAATCAAGTTTACAAACTCATCCCAGGAAGAGTGCTTTGAAGGGAGGTCTAGGTGTTGGCATCAGTGCATAGCTTCCCAAGGGGAACGTACTTGTCTGACCTTATATGGCTGGATGGATAGGTGGATAAGTGAACTATTTACCCATTTGTCCGTCCTCCCTTCCATCGATCCATCCATCTATGCATAGATATCCGAAACCACGATAAGAAAGAAAAATAATCTGTGCACTACATCAGTAGGGGCCCTTCAGACACTGGAGCCCACAGTGCCTTCCCTGGACTCCAGCACCAGCAACTAATGGGGAGCTCCTTAGAAACACAGACTAAAGCTGCACTTGACAAGATCCCCCCCGAGGGGATTCCTCTGTACAACCGAAGTTCAGGAAGCTCTGCTTTGGAGCATAGCCCAGAGCAGTGATTTTCAATACATTATTTTTTCAATTACGGAAATATTTTCCCAAATGAAATCTTTGGTGGAGACATAACAAGTATCTGGGAAGCAGAGCTGGGTGAGGGGGCTGAGATTTCATTCCTAAGTCTCTCCAGCCCCCTTGGTGGCATCGCCTCCCCCCCTCCCCCTAGTCCATCTCAGCAGCATAGTGGTTTCTGCCTGCGTGGAGGTGGCAGGACTCTCTAGTGCCTTTGAGCCACTGAACAACAAGCCCTGGCGTATCACAGGTATTCAAGCAATTTTAGATGATTGTTATCAATTATTTTAAAGCAACAATAAGTGGAGAAGTAAAGCCAACAAGTTCCAGAGACAGAGGAGGAGGAAGGGAAGGAAGCAGGGGGACAACTTACTTACAAGGACAAGAGGTCAGGACGGAGGGACAGAGAAAGGGAAGTGACCCAGTAGTTAAGGTTGCCAGATATAACTCAGGATACCCCGGTTCTGTCTGAGTTTCAGACAAACACTTAATATTAAAGAATTATTTATTGAAATTCAGTGTTAACCGGGCATCGTGTATTTTCACTTGCTGAATCCGGCAATGCTACCAGACTTCCCCCCAAAGGACATTTCCTTAGCACCTTTGGGGTCTAAGGGGCTCACTCTAGTTCAGACCCCAGTTAGATTCCCCTTGGAGAGTTCTCTGTATTCAGACTGCCTGGGTTCAAATTCCGGACCTGGCACTGCCAGCTGCAACCCTGGACAGAGCGTTTAATCCCTCTGTCCCGTTTTCTCTTCTGCAAAGTGGGGGTGGGTGCAAGAGCCAGGGCCATGGGGCTGGCCTGGGGCTTACAGGAGAGATCTCTGCAGGAAGAGCTCATTAAACTATTGGCCTGCTTGTCTGTGAGGCAAGCTCTGCTGGGTCTTGGGAGCTTCCTTTCTGGCTGAATTTGCTCCTGGTCCTTTTCTCGGAGAGGTCGAACAGTCTGGAGAGGAGTGTGGGGTGGACAGGGAGGAGGGAAAGAGGAATCGGAGCCTGAAAAGCCACAGGGAGGTGACTTCCTCTCTCCCTGGGGGTCCTGGCCCGGCTGGTGTGCAGGGTGAGTGGACTTCCTTCCTCACCTTCCCAGGGGACATGTCTGGGGTGTGCTAGGGAAGGAGGAGGAAGATGTGGAACTCGGTACTTGCTCCCTGACCCCTGCTGACCCGGTTAACTCACTCCAGGAGGGAAGCAGGGCCTTCTGGGGAGACTGTCCTTCCCTAGAGCATCTTGGCCTGACGCTCAGCTGTGAGGGAGCCAGGCTGAGCCCCGCTTCCTGGACACTTAGCCACTTGCTGGGAGCCTCGGTAACCTGGCAATGCAGTCTAGCCCCCCAGGACCCGACATGTCACACCTGAGGATCAGAAATCCTCAGAAACTGCTAAGTGCCAGAATGGGCGTTTGGGAATCTGTCGTCTGTCCCTGTCCAAGGCAGCCTGGCCCACCAGGAAGTCTCCGCCTCTCAGGTCTTATTCCCACTTTTCTTTCCATGAACACTGTGATCTGACAGTGGGATCCAGTAATCACGGTTCTTAAAACCTAAACAAGTAGAAAAGAAAGCCACGGTATGGAGCGGGAGGACCCCAAAGTCCCCCTGGAGGAGACATTGAGGCCAGGTGCCAAGCTGCGTTCTGAGCCAGTGTCCCTAATGGAATCGAACCATCACCCTGAAACTGCCGTCTGAATGCTGAGGTTTTCCTATTACAAAACAGGGTTCCTGGCGTCCCTACACGTCTTGGCGCCGGCCCATGGCCTGCAGCGGCCTTTCCCAGGAAGCTATTGTTATTTGTGCATCTGATAGAGTTCAGCTGAGCACGCTGACAGCAAAATTTAGCAAGGCAAAGAAAAAAGAAGTGGAGAGTGAAAAGGACAAAACGGAGGCTCCCAGCATCCTGGTGGGCACTAAGAATCAGAAAATGCCTCTTTTCCAGCCCTCGTCCCTGGGAGTTAGGACGCTACAGAACAGTCACCCCCAGGCAGGTGGGAGTCAGGTATGGAGATTCGGAAGGAGAATGAATGGCCTGCTGAATTTCCCACCAGGGACCGCCCCCCCCACCACGGCGTATTCTCTGCTCTTCCCAGGAATGCCCCTTCAATGCCAAGTGCACACAATGGGCAGAACATTCTGAATGAATTCACTCCCTTCTGGGAAAAAGAGCTGCCTTGTTCCAAGCAGGATGTTCCCAGGGCTCCGCTTACCTTGAAGCATTTTTGATACACCTACTGGGACAATAAGTTCTGCAAAGAGAAAGGAAAGTCGCATACCTTGTTCTATTCTTTTACTCTCAATTGACTATTTCCATTGTGTTGGTTTCTCTGACAGAAACTAGCGCAGACAGATGGAAGCGGAGGTCATAGGATTCCATGCTGCTTGGCACGGGGTGCAAAATACACCCTCATAAATATCTACATGGAACTTGAGGATACACTAGGAAATTAAGTATAGTATAAAAAGAAGAGGCTGAGTGCAGTGGCTCTGTAATCCCAGCACTCTGGGAGGCTAAGGAAGGTTGATCACCTGAGCTCAGGAGTTCAAGACCACCCTGAGCAAGAGTGAGAGCAAGACCCCATCTCTACTAAAAACAGAAAAACTAGCCAGGTATTGTGGCAGGCACCTGTAGTCCCCGCTACTTGGGAGGCTGAGGTAGGAGGATTGCTTGAGCCCAGGAGTTTGAGATTGTTGTGCATGATGATGCCATTGCACTCTACCCAGGGTGACAGAGAGAGTCTCTGTTTCAAAAACAAATAATAAATGAAAAGAAAAAATGAGTTAAAAGTAAGAGATAAAAGTGAAAAGGCAGCTAGGATGAGGTTTGGCCCCAACTTTAGCTTTGAGCTTCCTGGCAGCAAAGGTAAAAATGGTAAGCACACTGAATCACGTACTCCTCAAAGGAATTCACAAGGTGGAATTTATAAGGGTCACTGAATAACACAGGAAACAATACCTTCAGTGGTCATTTAGAGAAATCTTCAGAAGTGTTTCCACAAAGGTATCTTCTGCTAGGTTTCAGAACAAGATGGTGCCTTACCCGCCCCTCTGTGCCCCCAGCCCAGGCTGTGCCCAGACACACCTGCAGCTATGCCAGTGGTTCATGTGGTTCCCACAAACTCTTCCTCTGACCCCTGCTTTGATTCAGCTTCTTTTCTCCTGGTTTCTCTGATTTGCATTTGTTTGTTTCATTCTCGATTTCTAATAAGAAAAAACATCTCCTTACATGTTAAACAGCTCCTTGGTGTTAGCATCTAACATTTCCAGACTTGTGGCCCTACTGCCTGCCTGTGGGGGTTGTTTGAAGGCTCACTGAGGATAGCTTTTACCTTCTGTAAGTGCCACCCACCCATCTCTGTGTCCTGCCTCAGTCTTGGGGCACTTGGCCAGCCCCAGGTCAGGCCCAGAATTGGTTGTTACATATCCCCCCAGAAAGAGCGCTAAACAACAGCCCTCAATTAAGATGAAAGAAATCTTAATTCCATAAAGTAATTTCAGCAGGGAGCTGAGAAAATACAATTCAGGAATATTGATATTTGATTATTTAATTTAATAAGGATATAATGTAAAGAGATTAAAGTAATGAACAGCCAACACATCCATTGATCTGCTTCTCTTGGGTGTCTGATACCCCCAGGAAGCTTCTGGCAAAGTGCTGAACGCTAGTAATTTCACAACTGTCTTATCCTGCAAGAGGCTGAAGTGAGGATACTCTGAGATTAAAACTGAAGAGATAAATCTCTGCTGTGGATGTGACAAGTCAGAGCTGATATTTAGAAGAGACATCTGAGAAGTGTGACTTGCACACCAGCTGAATCATCACCACTTGGACATCATGGCAAGATCAAGAGCTCCTATGGGCAGAGCCAATGTTTTAATCAGAAGAGGAACTGTGAATCCGTCCAAGTTCTTGCTCAAGGACTTGGCTGGGACCCCAGAATCCTACTCCATCTAGCATGAAAGAGATGATTTAGAATGAAAAGGCTTCAGCTCAGCTGCTCCCAGTCAAGCACCTTGATCATAAAAGAACCTTTGTTTGGTATTTTGTGTCATCTCCAGTTTTGAGTAGGACCACACGCTGGTGGGCTGCAAATTTGAGTTAGCCAAACAGACCCCTAGGTGGTGGGGCGATGGTTATAGTGGGTGAAACTGTCCGATATGGTTCACTTTGTCACCACTGAACATCTGCCCAGATCCAAAGAAAGCGGCTGATGAGATGCTGCTCTACCAGGCAGTAATCAGCCCCCAGGTTCTGCTGCTTCCGAAATCCTAATTTCCCTCGCTAGGTAATAAAACCGCGCTGTCAGCAAAGAGGATGCCACCTTCCCATTTCAATTTCCTCGGATGTATTTTTAAATTTGCATTTGACCTGTCAAGAGTTTTTTTTTTTTTTAAATGAAATAATATTCTGATTTAGCAGCAGGACCAGGATGCAGCTGGAGGCCTGGGGATCTGTTCCAAGATTCCTCTTTTATATAGAGATGTGTCCTTTTTATGAAATTCAAAGTTGGGGAGAGAGAATATATCTATGAGCAGTGTCCCTCCCCCCATGATATTTGATTATTTAACTTAATAAGGATATAATGTAAAGAGATTACAGTAATAAACAGCCAACATATCCATTGATCTGCTTCTGGGGGGTGGGACACTGCTCATTTTCTCATAGACGTTGATTACTGACATCTCATGGGCTAAATGTAGCTTGTATGCGTGCCTCTTTTGGCATGAAGCATTTTCCTTTAAAGTTAGATTACTTGCCACCATCTAAAAATTCAGATATTTCATCTCTCTCTTTTAAACACACACACACACACACACACACACACGTTTTTCCTTAAAAGAAAATTATGCAAAGATGTTCTATTGAAATCTGGAAACAGCAGTCCCAGTTTCTCCAGGTGAAGCTAAGGAGTAGCTGGCCTCCTCTGCTAGGGCGCAAGTTTTCCAGTTCATGATAGGTCTCTTTTCCTACTGTCCAGCATTTATTTTGCGTGCCTGGCCCCTCTATGCATTTGAGTTCATAATGCCCATAGGAGGTCCTATTTATGGGACGCCTGCAGTGCAGAGGCACAGTCTTAGGAGTAAAGGATTATGTCCAATGGGTACTGCATATGACAGAAATAAATTCTTAAAAATAGCCAGTTGGTGGGTGTTGGAAGGATCGAGCTTTTTCTGCCGGCATAGGCCCTTTTCTAAGCCACATCATGCATGTTTCTCTCATGCCACCTTAAGGCCGTTTGACAGAAGAAAAAAGGAAGTCAGAGAGCCCCTAAGATATCTTTATTTGCTATCAGGCATGTTGGTCTAATACTGTTCAGAGGAGGACACAGCACGTGTCCAGATCTACTAGAAATAAAGCACAATTAATAGCATCTTCCAATGGTCTCTGAACCAAATGCCATTCAATCTGGTTATTGCCCCCTGACAGGCGGTGTCCAAGGGAGGGCAAAGGCCCCAGGGAGCCAGGCTCCTACCCAGGGGCATCAGTCTTCAGGGAGGCCAGGTCCCCTCCTCCCGCCAAGGTTGCTGTGAGTTTATCATTCTATGTTGTTGATTTCAAATGCACAAGAGCCCTGCTGGGTTCCCAGGGGGTGTTTTTCCTTAAGTAGCTGCTCTCCCTAAACTGAAGGGTGTGCTGCCTGAGAACCCAGAGCTGGGGCCAGCAGGGTGAGGGGGCTTCCCTTTCCTCTTCTTTCTATGACTGTATTTTAAACTGTTCAGGTCACTATAACAAAACCCCATAAAGTGGGTGGCTTGCAAGCAGCAGAATGTATTATTATTTTTTAAATTCAGATTATTATGAGGGGACAGATGATTAGGTTACATTGTTTGCATTTGTTAGGTAGAGTCCAAGTTGTAGTTGTGCCCTGACCTGGGAGGTGTGCCATAAACGCTTATGTTGTGCCCATTAGGTGAGAGCACACCCTGGACATTGTACCCATTAGGTGAGAGCACACCCCTTACACTGTGCCCAGTAGGGGAGAGCACACCCCTTACGCTGTGCCCATTAGGTAAGAGCACACCCCTTATGCTGTGCCCATTAGGTGAGACCACACCCCTTACGCTGTGTCCATTAGGTAAGACCACACCCCTTATACTGTGCCCATTGGGTGAGAGCACACCCCGTATGCTGTGCCCATTAGGGGAGAGCATACCCCTTACACTGTGCCCATTAGGTGAGAGCACACCCCTTACACTGTGCCCATTACGTGAGACCACACCCCTTATACTGTGCTCATTAGGTGAGAGCATACCAATCTCTCCTCCCTCTTTCCTTCTCCCTACTCCCTCTCCACCTCCCCCACTTGAATTTAATTGTGTTTTTCTCTTGTGTGAACATGATTTGTTCATCTACTGGTTTCATATTAGTATCGAGTACGCTGGATACTTGCTTTTCCATTCTTGTAATATTTTACTAAGTAGAATATTCTCTAACTGTATCCAGGTTAAAAAAGTCTCCATCTTTTTATGGCTGAATAGTATTCCCTGATATACATGTACCACAGTTCATTAACCCATTCACAGGTTGATGGGCACTTGTGTTGTTTCTATATCCTGGCAATTATACACTGAGCTGCGATAAACATTCTAGTGTACATGTCCTTATAGTAAAATGATTTTTTTCTTCTGGATAGATATCTAGTTATGGGATGGTGGGATCAAATGGAAGGTCTACTTCTAGAGCACCTTATTGCTCATAGTTCTGGAGGCTGGGAAGTCGATGGTTAAGGAAGACCATCTGACTCACAGACAGGACCTTTTTGCTGTGTTCTGACATCATAGAAGGGGCTAGCCAGCTCTCTGGTACCTCCTTGATTGTGTAAGAGCACAGCTCACCTCCCAATGGCCTTGCTTCCTAATGCCATCACTTGGGAGTGTCCAATTTCAATGTAGGAATTGGGAGGGGGAACATGAATATTCAGATTGGGCGCATAAACTGGGCTTTGGTAACAAACTAGGCTAATTCACAAACATCAGTGCAGAATCCTGGGAGGGATTGGTATCACTTGTCTGCTTTTAAAACTTCCCTTTCACTGATTTGAACTTGTTTTTCCAGAGGTACCTTCTTACCCAAGGGAAAATTACAGGAATGGGGGAAGGAAAACCCCAAATAGAAAGCCTTTCACGGGCAGGCTGCACACAGAGGGCCCTGCACAGAGCGTCAGCAGCTGTAATCTTCCTTTAGCCTAATTGGCAGATGAGAGCAGGGTTTTCTTCGATAAGAACTCTCAGGGGAGTTAGACGAAGATTTCTTCCAATTCAGTTCAAATCCATTTGCTTTTACAGACTAGATCTCAGCGCTCAAATTTTAGAGTTCAAATTAGGACTCATTCATTTGGGGTATTTGATGGCTGGCTCAGCCCTAAATTATACTTTCTAAATATATCCTGGAGCTCAGCTGGGTTACAAAGGCCTGACACATGGTGACATGGAGCCATTTGAAAAAAAAGAGGCAGAGAGACAAAACAGAACAAAATGAAAGAGGTTTTCTTTCAGCTGGATCTGAACAAAAGTACGACTTAGGGGTGGAGAGTTGGCTGTTCACACAAGTGGCCAACAGAAGGTACTGGAATCTGTCCTTCATCCTCTCTCTTGCCCCTATTCTGGAAGCAGGGACTAGATGTACTCTGAGGGACAATTGCAGCTCCATTTTTCTGATATGGTGGTTTAAGGCAGACACACTGTATTTCCACAGTGCTGTGGGAGGAGGACACACTCGTGGCCTTGATTGTTATAACCTTCATACCATTATCCTCACCATGGGTCCCCATCGCTCTGTGCAACAGAACTGACCTTAGGGTAGGGAAAAATTGTTCTTAGAGTCTCTTTTTTCATACCCTGCTATGCTGGCTTCTTTCATGTGCCCACTTGGTGCCTGTTTCTGGAATCAAGGTGCCGCTGTTCAGATGTTAGTCTATGCTATGTGCCCCAGGAATCCAATTCTGTACATCTGCAGAAGCCACCACAGCCTTGTGTGTTTGGAAGTGCCTCTGCGATGCTGATGCATGGGGCCAGACCACACCAAGGTGATTTCTTAGTCATTTTTCTACCTGACTGACAGCAGCATTTGGAAGTCCATCACTCCCCCCTCGGACTTTCTCTTTAATCTCCCCCCCTCACTTGCTGCTCCTCGTGGTTCTCTTTGCTGGTTCCACCTCAAGGACTTTGGGGTGACCTTGGTATGTTCCTTGGACATTTACTTCTTCCCATCCTCACACAATTCCCAGGTGACACCCCCTTGTTTTATGGCTCTAAACACCACCCTCCAGCGGTGTCCTGGCAAATGTGCAACAGTCCACTCTCCACGGGCTTTGTAGTGTTGGCCAGTTTCCATGGTGTAAATTCTCCCTCCATGACCCATTTCAAGCTGCCCAAGTGACATCACTAAGTGTGAAGCTGGGAAGAGAGGGACAAAATTGGTGCCAGGAACTTGTGCAGGCCAGCTGGGGCACACCCTGACGTCCACATCACATGTCTAGTCCAGACCTCTTAACCTACACGCAAAACTTACATTTCTAACATTCTACTAAACGTCTTTGATTTTACTCATTGTCTCAAGTTTAACGTGTGGGAAATAGAACTCAATTTCTCCGCCTGTGTGGTCATCCCCCACCAGCCCTTCCTGCAGTGGTTCCCATCCTAGTGTCAGCTCCAGTCTGTAGCTGCCAGGCAGGGGCTGTTCTTCACTCCTGTCTTCCTCCTTCCCTCCACACCCAAGCCCTCCCTTCTGGATAAATCCAGAACCCATCTGCTTCTCACCACCACCAGGGGATCATATGGCCCGAGCCATCACCCAGATTATGGTGCTAGTGACCTAATGAGTCACCTGCTTTCTGGTTCTTCTCTGTCAACCTGGTGGCTGTGGTACCAGCTAACCCTGACTCACTGATCTTTTTCTGTCTAGCTCAGAGTAAAACCCAGTGGTCCTTATCATGGCCCCATGGCCTGGGCCTTCTGGGCTCCTATTGCCTCTCTGAACCTTGCCTTTACCAATGGTTCCCTCCCTTCACTCCCTGCCCCTGCTCAGCTGCCCCCTTGCCAGCCCTGAAGGGTACTGCATCCATCCTAGCATCAGACCTATGGCATTAACTCCTCCTCTGCCTGGGCGCTCAGTCACTCCCCTCTCCCTTCCTGTCTGACCTGAGAGCCCCATTATATGAAAACATAGCACAGTCCCCCTCCCCTTACCCCTTGCTCTGCCTTATTTTTCTTTAGATAACTTGTCGCCACTGAACATGTTACCTATATCATGAAAGCAGAGACTCTGTGGTATCTCTTGGGCCTAGAGCACCGTCTGGCCTGCAGTAGGTGTTGAATGAACATCTGTGGCATTAATAGATAAGGTGCTGGGTCCCAGGTATTACCTTCCCAGCACTGTCTGGATTCTGACAGTGATCTTCTTTGGTTGGACCAGACCACATTTTCCAGCAAGGATCAATATCCTTCTAACGCTTGTTCACCTCCCTCATTAATGTTCCAATGGAGCGACTGGAGGGACCCTTTGGAAGCTACCTATCTAAGTGGAAATGTGGCCTTGGCGTTGTTGGGAAACGTCAGGAATTAGGGTAGGAAAATGATCAGAGGTATGTTCATGTCTCAAAATATCCCTCTCCTGATGGAGAAGGAAAAAGATCGTCTATGCTCAAAGCTCTCAATGGGTGGACGGGCTTCAAGAAGTTTCTCATGATCGAGTTCTCTGCCACGGGGAGTAAGCAGCCTAAAATAAGTCACTTTGTTAGGACTGATGATGGCACAAATATTCCTCTGCAAAAGAAACGTAACCATATTGCAATCCTGTCCCTTAGAGGACAATTCTGGCTTAGAAAGGTTTGCGTTCATGGCCATGGAGGCATTCTTCTCATTCATCTATTCAACCTGCATTCAATCAACATTAATTTATCTTATCTGTGTGCCAGGTTCTGTCCCAAGCTCCGGAGCCTCATATAATAGAAAAACTTTCCAAGTCCTTTGAAGCAGTTTACTTACTGAGTGATCAGAAAGAGAAGACAAATAACAAGAGGTTAAAAAAGAAAGAATTAAAAATCCACCGCCGAGGCTCATCCCCTTCCCAGCTAGAGAACAAACATCCATGCTATAGTTTCGTCTGCATTGTCTTATATATGTAATGTAGTTCTCTGAGCTCACTGACGATTCGGTATGAATACAAGTGAATTGTTTTCAACCATGTGTTCAGAGAAACTCTTACGTGGCGTAGACCAGACTGATTTACAAGACATCTGTTTCAAAACACTTAAAGTGTTTTTAGAACACATGGCTGAATTTGTGAGCATATCTGCAGTGTTGAATACGCCTGGGAAGGACTTTTGTCTGCGCCTCAGCAGAGAAAAGAAGTAGGCAGGAGAAGCTAGATTGGGTGTTTCTGAGCCTCCATTGCCTGGAAGGACATGCTGTTTGACACCCGGCTCTCTGACCTCCAAGGGCTGCGTGTCACTATTGAGAAAAGCCTCAACGTGCTGGGCACTGCTCAGATGTCTCAGGAATATGGACCCAACTCTCAAGGATCTTGAATGTTCTTTTTTCTCCTAATGCGAATGACACTCTTGACCCCAAAAAGTCAAGTCTATCAACCCATTTCTTTCTCTTTCACCTGCAGATGCCACGAAACACAAGAACTAGCTAATTTCCTTAAGCTAGCATCCTGCCCACATGATCCGGCTGGGCAATAATATTACAAAGGACAGGCAGTTGTTGTCAATGTTGGCTGCACACTGGAATCACCTGGGGACTTAAATACTGATATCTGGATCCAACCCCACACACATTGGTCTCAGGACAGCTGGGCTATTAGGCCTTTCAAAGCTCCTGGGGTCTTTCCAAGCCAAGGATGAGAAGGACTACATTAGATCGAGTCATGGCGTTTGACTAGTGACATTATGGGAAGCAATAAGAAGGACTGAGGACTTGGGGACAAGTGACCCAGAGAGAGGAACCGCAGCCCAGGGTCAGCCTTGGCCAGAGAGTCATCATTCTTCCCAGATGTCGGAGCTCTGGGGAGACCCAGCTGTTTGAACAGGGATTCAGTCCTGGCCTCCGCACCAGCTTGAGGAATGAGAACCTGACATGGCACCCGGAGGGACAGCCTTTCATGCCCGACACTTGAGCTAAACGCAACCTCATTCTGCCCAAGCCAAGAAGTCACTGGTCTCTTATGACATGAGCCACTATAAGAAATAAAGTCTGGTTTACCAAGTTTGGGTCACTTAAAATGGCACAGGCTTAACCAGCGCAGGGAAATTGGCTTTCAATGCATTCTGTGACCCAGAGAATTGGAATCCCTGATAGTTCGTATGGGAGGAGGCTTCTATTTATAGAAGGAGCAAAACCCCATGTAGGATAAGGGGGCTGGATAATAACACGGGTGAACACGCTGATCTTTCTGCACACTGCCTCGCTGTCTGCTTTCAATGGTAATAAATATCCAGTCAAAGCCGTCGCTGTCTGTGTTTTGGGTAACGTCTCACACTTCCCTGCATGAATACATTCAGAATGTAAGCACCCCACACTCCACGATAGAGACTCCCTTGTATTCCGGGTTCTTAAGTTATGCAGCTTAGCAGCTGTGATAATGTAATGGTTTGCAAAATAATAGACTGGCACGACGTCAACCTGGAATAACACATCAAATAATGAATGATGTGGGTGCAAAAAGGTTTAATTTATGCTGCGTTAAAAATACCGTTCCAGAAATATCACACTGTTTCGGTCTTTCCTAGACCAAAAAAAAAAAGAAAAAAAGCAAAAAAGCTTTTACCTAAAATATTTAAAGGATTGTGGCAAAAAAAGAACGCTTTCTTGTTTCATTTTTTCCCCCACTAGTGACACTGTCAAATTTATACTACTCTGGGGAAAGGCGTACAATTTGGGTCTGGTCGGTTGTTCAGACATAAACTTTGTTCCACTGAAAGGGACAGGGTTGGGTCTTGGAATTCAGAATAACAAGACCCTCTGTTTTCTCAGCTTGTGTTAACGCGCGAGGGTGAACATGCTTTCCACCATCAGTGATGGGGCTTGTGGTACGTCAGTGTGGGGATTGAGGCTGTCTCGGGTTTATGTCTGAATTCTGATCTTCATCTCAGACAGGCTTCATTCCAGCTCTCATCTCCTACATGGTAACTGCACTCCTGCTAGGAACCAGAGACCAAGGGGTGTGCCCTGTGCTCAAAACGCTTGCCATTGTGTGGCGGACGAACACGATGTCAACTAGAAGTTTCTTTTTTTTTTTTTTTTTTTGAGATGGAGCCCCAAGCTATCCCCCTGGGTAGAGTGCCATGGCATCACAGCTCATAGCAACCTCCAACTCCTGGGCTCAAGAGAGTCTCCTGCCTCCACCTCCCAAGTAGCTGGGACCAC
>CAUYQV010071617.1:0-19246 GCA_963574575.1 Galagoides demidoff | reverse complement strand
AAACTTTCTTTCTTTCTTTCTTTCTCTCTTTCTTTCTCTCTTTCTTTCTCTCTTTCTTTCTTTCTTTCTTTCTTTCTTTCTTTCTTTCTTTCTTTCTTTCTTTCTTTCTTTCTTTCTTTCTTTCTTTCTTTCTTTCTTTCTTTCTTTCTTTCTTTCTTTCTTTCTGACAGTGTCTACTCTGTCACCCTCTGTAGAGTGCTTGGCATCACAGCTCATAGCAACCTCAAACTCTTGGCCTTAAGCGATTCTCCTGACTCATCTCAGCCTCCAAAGTAGCTTGGACTACAGGCACCCACCACGAAGCCCCGCTACTTTTTTGTTGTTGCAGTTGTCATTGTTGTTTAGCAGGCCCAGGCCAGGTTCTAACCCACCAGCCTAGGTGTATGTGGCCGTCACCCTATCCACTGAGCTACAAACACCTTCCTGGAAAATATTTTCTACCTCAAATACAGCAATTGCAAATAACATCTATCATGTTAAAAATAATCAAGATGGTTATCCTAAATAATAACCTTTAGTCATTTAATAAATATCAGTAAACGAAATTGCTTACATACAACTTTTATTTTTTATGATAATAATAGCATGAAGGCTTCATACAAGGTTATCTGTAGTTGGGAAAATGAATCAAGATATATTATTGGAGAACTACTTTTTTTTTTCTTATGAGGTAATATGGAAACTACTAACCTCTAAATTCCCCAAGGATAAGGATCAGGAATAATAGTTTAGTCTGATGTTTGTTTTACTTTTTTCTTTCTTCTTTCCTGTTCACTTCCTATTGATATTATTTTTTGGGGTTTATTTTATTTTTTAATCAAATCATCGCTGTGTACATTAATATAGTCATGGGGTACAATGTGCTGGTTTTATATACAATTTGAAATATTTTCATCAAAGTGGTTAACATAGCCTTCATGACATTTTCTTAGTTATTGTGTTAAGACATTTATATTCTACATTTAGTAAGTTTCACATGTACCCTTGTAAGATACACCATGCATTTCCATCGAATCCCTTAATAGTGAAGTGATTTAAATTTAGAGAGATGTAAATTAATTACATATGTTGATCCAATGATTGGATCAACAAAAAGCAATCCTTTATCATGAATTGTTATTGCACTCAATAATACTTTATATTAATGGTAAATAAAGTACATGGATTATTTTATTTGTGATAACATGTAGTTAATTAATTACTTAATACAATGAACAAAACAACTTCTGGTCTCCTTGAAGTGGTCCCTAAGTTTGAGAAAATTTTTTAAGATAAAAAAATTTAAGTCATCTGTGTAAACACATGAAGTGTATATGGAAAATTAGGTAACATTAATTATAAAACATACATCTACATTCTCTTTGAAATTGTGTTGTTCATATTTGTCCCATATTAAGTTGTTTATGAAATAGTAGCATTTTATATTAGCTATTTATATTAAAAAATGTAATATTGCAATCAGCTATCAAATTTTTGGAGCAGTGGCTATACTTCCTTTTAATGTTATGATAAGGTATAGACAAAAACTTTATCGACATATGTCTGCTTTTGATTAAATTTGATTTATTTATGGGGATGTAATATACTTTAGAAATGCAAAAAGTCTAGTTCACAGAGAATTGCTCATCCTTCAAAAAAAAAAAACAAGTTATTTTATCATCACTTAACCAGAAGACTTTTATATCTGTCTTGTATTTTTACCATTTATATGGATTTAACATGTATTTTATAGTACCAGAAACATAATTGCAGCAAATAGAGGTATCTCAATAAATGATTGTTAACAAAATACATTGAATAATGTATTCAAAATTTGTTTTTATTTCTTTCTCCCTTTTTTCTATAACATGCAACTTGTCTACAACCCTTTGAAGATAGCTCTACTTTTTCCAGGTTCCCAAGTTACCAAATACCCCATATCTCAATTCACAGAACAACCCACATATATGCTGTGCAAACCTTCCCCCAGGACCATGCTAATTTCCCAGAATTTTATTTTAAAATATAAAGCCTATCAAGTGTGTGTGTTTTTATGAAGCATCATTGATAAAATGATGCTAATTATAAATCCTTGGAAGTTGTACTGTAGTATAAGGAATCCTCCTCTATGTCATTTTTGCCAATAGAGTGAATGCCTTTTTTTTGTACCTGGTATTATGTGACTGAGTCTTGAATTCAATAAGTTTCCTTTTACTTTGTCATTATAATAGATTATGTTTCAAAGTCACAAGAAGTCCTAACTATATTCTAAGCCCATAATGAATGTTCTGGCACTTATTACATTAGAATTATAATATTTAATACTGATAATATATTAATCATACAATTTTAATCCTCACTTGACTTAGACACACCTCTAAACTAATTTAGAAAATAATACACTAATAGTTAAAAGCAGATCTAAAATAACATTAAATTTTTGTGGTGTCTATTTACTTTTTAATTATACTTCATAGGATGAGAGTGCCTGATTTCTGCTCATAGATTTTGGTGCAAAATGAAATGAAAAAATGTTTTTTCATCCTTGGTTGCATTAACTATTTGTATATCTAATTAAATGGATTTCAAATTATATCATATTTTGAAAATACGGCAGAGCTCTTGTTTTCAAACTTTTGTGAATCCATTCTTAATAAATGAAGAGAATACTGCAGATAATTTCAAGATATGGTTTGGCAGTAAATGCATTTTCCTATGAGAACAATTCATTTTCTAACAACTGTACAGTGTTAAGAAATTTGAAAGAAAACATATTTTATGTTTTTCCTCCCCTGAAATAGTGAACTATTCTTGCCTAATCACCACTAAGAAGACTGAGGTCTAGGTAGAGAATTTTATACTGTATCTTTGCAGGAGAATCCTTAAACTTGTCTTGTGTACAAAACTAGAGACAATGGACTACACGCACATTCACCACAACTGTTCAGTAATTATCCAGGACTATCTAAACTCATTTCAACATAAATGAACTTTTTATAATGTGTATGTTCTAAAACTCATATAAGAAGTCTGAGACAGAAAGTTGTATATTCTCTAATATATAATTTTCTAAAACTAAGAATTTATTTTGCTCTTGACTCAACCTAAATTTAAATTAAAGATTGTAGATATTAACAGGAGAATGTTGCTTTAATACAGAGAATATTTATGCACATACAAATAAAACAATATATTTCTAAATCCTTATTAAACTACTATTAACAATAAATTGTACTTCCAGAGCTTAGAAAACTGAACATCAAAGAAAATGGATGGAAAAACAAATTATAAGTGTACTTAAAAGTTAAAATTCCTGAAAAAAAGAATTATGAAAGGATTTAAGGATTTACAAGATTCCTAACTTTCAAGTATTTCAAATGTTTTCTTGTTCTCCACACCTTGCATTTTTCTTCATCTTAAAGAAATCACTTAATGAATTGTTGTGTATTTTCCTTGCTTTCTGCCTCTATTTCACTTCTACATTTGAGCAGTGTTATTTATTTAAGTTGCTATATTTTGTGTAGTTTTGTTTTGTTTGTACTTTGAAAGCATCAAACTCCTTATTTGAGGTTAGATCATACATATTACGTCGATTCCTGAAAGAGTTTAAACCATTTTATTGAAATTTTACTTTACAATAAATTTGGCATAATCACTTCTTATAAGGTTGTTCAAAATTAAAAATGAAGCACCTTCAGCTAATCTTATAGAATATTAGTATAATTATGTTGAGTTCATGTCAGTGTAACACATTCTGGCAATTGATTTGTTAACATTGGGGAAAACCTGATTCTCATATAACAGGAGGCACATTTTTATGCATGCTTTTTACACTGTAAACTAATTCAGATACTTGCAAGCAAGGAAGCAGGAAATTCATATTCAAAATAAGACCCATAAAAATACATGAACATATGTATCCATTAGTATATTTAATCTGAAAACCAGGAAAAAAAAGGGTTTTTCGTGAGTTTTATTACATTTATTCTCTTTTAAAATATTTCTTCACAAATACTTTGTTAATCTTTGACATCAGCATCAATATGATTAGAAAGTATAATGTTCTTTATTTATCTCCATGAAATAATAAATCACTTTCTAAACTGTGATATTTTATATGTTGAATTTATTTTCCCTACAATTTCAGACATTTGTAATTCAGGCAGATTTGTCAAATAGAGCTTATATATTTTAAATAAAAATATCAGAAAATATGTGCTTTACCATGATATCTATGAAAAAAATTAACATCTTAAGAGCCTTTACAAAAACTCCAAAATGAAAGAAAACCTGCCCCTTGACACACTGGAGCATTCAAACTCATAGGCTTGAGTTTGAAACCTAACATACTATTATATGATACTTTTGACCCCCCAAGAACAATTTTTTGCCCTTTAGTTGTGCTTTTGTCCTGTTGAGAATCACGGGTATATCCTGATATTGACTATTACCTGTTCTAATATTGACTATTCCCCTTTACTGTTCTATCTTTCTATTTGGTATATGCTATCACTTGAAATTACAAATCTATCTATCTATCTTTCTCTCTCTCTCTCTCTCTTTCTCTCTTTCTTTCATCCCTCTCCTTATTTAATAAGCTCTGTGAAAACATGAATTTTCATATTTTATTTTAGTTTTTTTTCCCCTACAGTTGGAGGGATATTGCTTGATTACACAGTAGGTTCTCAACATTTATAAAACCAAATTTGTTACACATTGTTGAATAAACACTGTATTGAAGAAGATTCACTTGAATGATAAGTTCTATTAGTACTTAAATTACAAGTACTTAATTAAGGGCATCTCTAATCACTGATACTTAAAACTAGCCAATATTCAGAAATACTAAATTGTCTTACTACCAACTGGAAAATTCTAGTTACTGACAAAATGTAGAAAACAATTGTTATTTATTTCCTAGAAAAATAGATTCTTTACTTGGTTGAAATTCCTAGTCTTAAGTACCAGTAGTAGTTACATTTACCCCTTAACTAGATTATACTCAGCTCTTGGCTTCAGGTAGAATATAATTAACTCTTTCTCTGTGAAAAATATTCCTAAGCATGCTGCCACATAAACTGTATTTGAGTTGTTAACTTTTAAACTACTTTTTAAATAATTACACATAGTCTAATGAAATGAAATAGTTTTGACAAGAGTTAAATGTGTTAAAATATTACAGAACAATAGGAAGACATTAGGAAAAAGAAAGAATAATTTTTGCATAATAATATTTCAGTGGATTAAGCAGCTTTCCTGATATGATATAATTTGGGGAGATCACAAAATCACCTTTTAAAATATCATAGTAAGACTTTTAACACTATCAGTATGAATAAGCTCAGTGTTTTCAGTTAAAGTTACTGTTCTTTAATGAAAATCATTTGACTTGAGGGTTGTCCATCAACAAACTCATCCACAGCTAAAACATTAATTTCAACTGATAACTGGGGAAAAACTATATCAGAATACCTTAAGGATTAGGACTAAGAATTGAGACCACTCACTCAAAGTGATTTAGTTTGTTCCTTACACATTCTTCCCAGGAAAGATAAAACTATCAATGTATAACTAAGATTATTATCATTATTTTTTAATCTTTTGCCAACTGGTCTCTTCAGCCATTCATTTTTAGTACTTCTTACTAGTAGCCATAGCTACAATCTTACTTTTCCAATAAAGCAGGAAATAGGAGTCTAAAATATTTTTATACATTCAAACTCAATTCTGTCTTTAAATCACCTTAAATCCCCACTTCTGCAGGCAAAAAGCCAGATTTGAAATTCAAGATGAAAGTCAATAAGGTAAAGAAAACATCGAATATCAGTAAATGCACAAATGTAGCCCTGCTTTGTTCCCAGACTTTTTTGTTTTAAAGCAGCAGTTCGCCTCTAGATTCATCTTTAAGGATGCAGACCTGTGTGCGGGACATTCTAAAGACCTATTTTGAAATTGAGAGAGTCTCAGAACACACGAAGATGATCTACAGTCAAGTAAATATGTCACCAGAGTGTTTCAATTTACAACAGTAATCAGGCTGTTGGCCAATCCTTTGTAATACTTTAGAAAAAATGAGATAATGTAGATTTCTCCTGTTAAAAAGGAAATCTCTTATCCTTTGGAAAATAGTCTGTATACAGGATGGATTCTCCCCTGGTCTATAACAGAGCTTAAAGATTTTTCTCCTAAGACTTAGGGAATTTTCACTGCCTTGTTATGAATGTGGGACGTAACAAACTACACATTCAGCCAAATATGTGAAGTTACCTACAATCATGCCCTGGTTATGGCTGGCATTTGTTAACGTGTCAATTAGAGAAAAGTGCCAGCTCTGAGGTGGTGAGTCAAAAAGCCCCCTTCCCTGTGTGTTATAATTCAGTAGTAAATTATTACACATAAGACATTTTGCCACATGAAAATCTGGTGGGGGAAGACACGTGGCTTGTGCAATGTCATGTAGGCCGGATTTACCTTGCCCTATGCAAGGCACCTATGTACCCTGTACAAACTGATCCACCATCACTAACAGCTTTGAATTCAGTCTGTTATCCTTTAACCAAAATCATGATTATAAATATGCATGCCCACATTCACATTTATCCAAAGGTGAATTTCCTAGTTGACACATTTAAGGTAAAAGTTCACTTTTAGCACATACATGTTAACAGGGTCACAAATAACTTTGAGCATTGTTTCAGAGAGACCTGGCACTGGGGAGTGCATTTTATTTACCCGTCAAATGTATTGTTAATTAGTCTTAAAGTGCATTGAATTTTATTCTTCTTATCAATTTAAAATTATTCTTTCAGAATGTGGAAGAAAACTGAAGAAAATGTTGGGTTATGATCTAATTACTTTTATAAGCAAACAATAATGATGTTATAAAAGAGGATGTTTTGCTTGTTTTAACTGAGTATGTAAGCATGAAGTGGGTCTCTTGAAAATGTTTCTAAAAATCGTGTTCCAATTGAAAAAAAGAATATAGGTTTGGCATGACCATAATATTTACCCCATGAATGAGGCACTGCAATAAGTTTCAGATTGAGGAGACCTGAGTCACATAATGAGTCTCTACATCACTTTTTATTATTTTGTGTAGAATATTGTTGATATAGCAAGAAATAGGAATCACAACCCTTAAATACATCCAATGTATTCTATTTGGTATTGGTCAATCTCTTAAGATTTAAACTGCTTACTTTTATCACTAACTTCACTAACAGAATAGGTTAGACTTGTAACATCTTTATGTGTTTACATGCATCATTTTAAATTATTTTATATGGAATATTGTTTGATATACCACAAAACAGAAACATTGATACAATGTGCCTAATTTAGTTTGGGGGAAATCATTCTAATTGTAGAATAATTTATTCCTCCTGCTTTGAAAACAGTTTATTTTTATTTTTGTTATTGTTCATCCTCTACCTTTTAAACCTACGTTAGTATGTGTGATTGTCAATGGAGAAACATTAAAAATAATTGTTGAATGTTAATTACACTTACTAAATTTTCGCCATATGTCGAGGACTGTGTGACTCATGTATCTTCCACAGGAGGCTTCTGTAAAAACTGAAATGGTCCACTAATTCTTGAAAAACCACAAAGAGTATATTTTGCGTGCTAATTTTGTATGCCAATTTTTTTGTTTACTTTACCTAATTTTACACTTTCACCCTCATTTACTGAACTATGAGATTGTGTTTTAGTTTATTTTTGTCATAATGTATATTTCTGTAAGCCACTTTAAATACAGTTGAAATAAAACCATATGCAAATAAATAAAAGAATGATTTTCTTTTACTCCCAGGCAACACATTTATACAAAAATTCCAAAATCATAGAACCTTGAAATTAATTGACACAACAAACAATATTTGCAGCAGACAAATAACCACCACTATAAAACTTTAATTAGTTAGAACTTATAATTAGCTAGCATTCATTAAAGACTATTTGAATCCACACAAATCCTATGCACATAAGTAGCCATGCACAGTTTGTTTAGGAGAATGTTTCTGCAAGGTCATTTACTATGAACAGAAACATAAACATGGATACAAACAACTGTAATGACATTTATGTGTAATTGATCACACAGTAAATGTACATAGAGAGACCAGGCAGTTGTACCATTTTATTTTAAATAATGGAATGACATCTGTATTATGGAAAACACCAGATTCATTGTCTGCCAAAAGGCTCCCACACTCCCGGTTTCCTATTTTGTCATTCTGTGACAAAATTATAGGATAGCGATAGTGGCATGGCAATGAAAAGCTTAAAGCTTTTCTCAGGAGAAGAGGACATAAATTTTGTGATAACAAATGCTTACTCCATTTATGATTTACCAAGTGAGATTGGTGTGAAAAAATTGTGACAAATATCTAAATCTTCCCAAACTATTCAAAATATGTCAAATATGTATTAAATATTTAGTAGAACGTTAAGTGAATACTGTCAAATTTTTGACAAAAATTTATGATAGCTGATTCAACATACAAAGAAGCTTGCCTTACCCCTATTCTGACTAGGAATAACTTCAAAGTTTAATAATTTCATAACAATGTTACTTGTATCCTTTTTACATCATATAAGCTTCTGTAAGTTATACTTTGTAAGATTCTGTTGTTTTTTCTAATATCTGATACTATCTGATGTTTTTACGATTTTCATATATCCTGATAATTTGCATTTGTAAGGAGTTTTAATAATACTACATACAACCAATGACATACATTTTCAGGTGCAATGTAACTTAATCTTCTTAATTTACTTTTTATTTTTAATCTATGCATAATAATTATATATATTTATGGAGTACAATCTGATGTTTCTTTCTCTCTCTTTCTTTTTTTTTTTTTTTTTGAGACAGGATCTCACGGTATTACCCGGGGTAGAGTGCTGTGACATCACAGCTCACAGCAATCTCAAACTCTTGGGCTTAAGCAATTCTCTTGCCTTAGCCTCCCAAGTAACTGGGACTATAGGTGCCTGGAACAATGCCCAGCTATTTTTAGAGGCAGGTGTTGCTCTTGCTCAGATTGGTCATACCCACCTGCCACGGCCTCCTAGAGTGCTGGGATTACAAGCGTGAGCCACTGTTCCTGGCCAATCTGATGTTTCAGTGTGCATGTACATAGTCTAATGGTCAAATCAGGGTAATTACCATATACATCGCTTTAAACATTTAGGTTTTTTTGTAACAATATTATTCAAAATCTTCTCTTTCAGCATTTTGAAATATACAATACATTGCTATGTGTAATAATTAGTTTACTGTGTAATGAAATCCATAAAATTACTCTTCTGATATCTTTACACATGGAATGCTTATTATTATTAATATTTTGAGACAGAGTCTCACTATGTCACCCTTGGTAGCATGCTGTGACATCATAGTTCACAGCAACCTCAAACTCTTGGGCTTGAATGACCTTCTTGCCTCAGCCTCCCAAGTAGCTGGGACTACGGGCACCTGCCACAATGCTCGGCTGTTTTTTTTAGAGATAGGGTCTTGTTGCTGGAAATGGTTGGAATAGCAAACAGCTTTGCCACAGGTGTAAGCTCACTGGCTTTAAAGAGCACATAGTATGTGGGCTTTTATCCCACAGGGTCTTGCTCTTGCTCAGGCTGCCCTAGAATTCTTGAGTTTAGAGCAATCCACCTGCTTCAGGCTCCCAGAGTACTTGGATTACAGGTTGAGCCACTGCGCCCAGCCAAAATATGAAATACTCTAAGACTTTTAATAGAAAAATAGTTCACAGAAGATACACTGGACATTTTTATAGACTAAGAAAATTACATTGGAATTTTTTATAGATCAATAATGATATATATATGTATATATATATATCCAAATAAGTATTTCTACTGAAATAATTTCATATTGTTTGAATTTTCCAAGACTTGTTTTGCAGCCTAAAATGTGCTTTATGGGCCTCAAACTATGGCCCACGGGCCACATGCATCATCTTTAGACTTGCATTTATCTGGGCCAACAGGTGTTTTTGCCGTGGCTGCCTGTCCTGGTTAGCAGCCAACTCATCCTGGGGCCTGCAGTCCCGCCCTCCAGTGGTCTGAGGGACAGTGAACTGGCCCTTGTTTAAAAAGTTTGAGGACCCCTGCTTGAGAGTATCCACAATCTGAATACATTCCTTCACGATAATCATACGTCAAAAACACTGCAGAAACATTCACACATTCAGAAGACAATCATTTGGAGGAAGTAAAATAATTTTTTCTTTATAATTCTGAAAACTGCCATACTTAATAACTGTTTATACATTTAATATTTTGGAAGCAACCATGAGGTAGCCAGAATAAGTCTTTCCTAAAAGGCATTCACATCCAACACTGAGAACCTGTGACTATATTAGATAGTACGGCAAAGAAAAATTGCTACTTGGCTGATCTAAAAATGCAGCTTCGAGGTTCCAGGCAGGCCCAATATAGTCCCAAAAGTCCTAAAAAGCAGAAGACAATCAGAGAAAGAAAGGTAGTCATGAAAGTGAAGGGCTAGGAGCTAACTGGAGTTTTAAAAATATATACTTTGAAAAAATTAAATAATTTGTTTACAAATTGTTTACCATGCACAAAGAAGAGAATAAATTTTCTAAAAGACTATAGCATCACACCCTGTGTTCAGATGTAGTTCATCAAGAAGCTAATATCTTACAAAATATAGCAGCTTGAAAAAAAGGATTTTGTAACAATGAATGTAAATATAATTAATTTTCAACACTATTCAAACAAACCAAATATCTCAGCAGAAGCAGCAAAAAAAGCAGAACAGGGACAACCCTGAACACCCTGGTTACAATTGGAGGTCCTTGGGACAACTTCTTCATTTTCTACTTTTTATTTACATAACACCTTCACCATAATGTACTCATCCACTCTGTATAAAGTTTACCGGTTGTCTCTCCTGCTAGCATGTCAGCTCTTTAAGGCTGGCACCTTTTGTCAATTTGGTTTGTCTAATGGATCACAAAATACCTATAACAGATGCTGATTCATAACAATTTCTCAAAAAATATTTTATGTGGATTGGAAAAAAATATTGAGCCTAGGGAGATTATTTAAAATTGAATAAGGAGCAATGTAAACAAAATATGGCATGAGAAAGGTGTGGCCCTTGTATCATGGCAATGCACCAACTCAAAAGACACTAGCTGTGATGGAGTTTTTAACCAGTAAATAAATAATTACATTAGGACACACAATCTACTCACCTGATCTGGCCCTGATGACTTTTTTTCTTTGTTTGAAGATAAAAAAAAATTATTGAAAGGAAGAAATTTTGGTGGCAGTCAGGACCTCAAGTGTTATTCAAAGAGAGCTTTGAGGAACATTCCAGAAAAAGTGTTCTAAAATTGCTCTAAAGGCTATACCAAGCATTGGTGTCAGTGCATAGCTTACCAAAGGGAGTACTTCAAAAGTTACTGTAGAGATATTCAGCAGTGAGCTATGTTGCATTTTTCCTCAATGAGTTCACAGTCTTAATTATCAGCATTTGTAAGTCTATTGCAACAAGTTGGATGGAACTAAAGCCTATTATCCTAAGTGAATTATTTCAGAAATGGAAAAACATATAGCACATATTATCACATATAAGTAGGAGCTAATGTATGGGTATATTTGGTCATAAAATGGTATAATAGACATTGGAAACTAAGAAGTGTGGGAGTGGGAAGGGGGTGATGGATCTAAAATTATTTTGAAGTAATGTACAGTATTTTAGTGACTGGTACACTAAAAACCCGACTTACCCATTGTGCAATTCATCCATCCAACAAAAAGCATTTGTTTTCCCTAAATCTGCCAAAATTAAAAATAAAAGACTAACACAAATTTAATCATCCTTTCTACAAGTGCATCCTAATCTGATTTCTTTTAGAAAATTGAGGAGTATTATAAGGAAGCAGCTCAATGATATGGACTAGTAAGCTTGTTATGAAACCACACTTCTCTGCACATTGGTACCTATAAGGAGGAGTTAGAATATCTTGCAACAAAACACAGATGTAAATATACATTCTAAACAGACATACAAACAAAGGAAACAACAGCAAAAATGTTTCTTTGCATTTCCTGGTTTTCTTCAAAGTCAAATGAAAAGTTTATTTTCTCCTTTTACTGATTTTATGAAGTTCTTTCTGTATTTCACTACAGGCTTTAGGATATAGAAGTCCCACTATGGAACATTTCTTTTATTCCATCTGATCAATTGGATTCCACCCGATTTTTAATGTGCAGCTGTAAATTCATGTCATAGAACAGTCCACTGGCATTTATTCCTCAGATTGCCTATTGTCCACTCAGCAGTTCTCTCATATTCAAAATGTAAATTCTATGTTAAACATGTTTTCTTTAGCAGTTACATTGGGATGTATTTTAGCTCTCCTTGAGGGAACATATATCTTTGCTATGAAATTCCTTCAGTTTGCAGACTCACTGCACAGACTATCTGCTGTAATATTCATTTCCTAATGATTAGTAATTGGCATTGGCAGTTGGATCTTCAGAAGGTTAATGAAGGTTCATTCAACATTATTGATATATTTTCTGGTTGTTGAAATGGAGCCAATAATTTTTTTCCCAATTGCTATGAGTTAAAATGAATGCTCTTTGTGTTATCTTCTGAGTAAGGTCTTAGGTCAAGATTTTCCAGTAACTCATATACACATAGAAACTGTCCAGAATTAATAATAGTCTTATCTCCCAAGTGAACATAAGTGGGGATCCCACACCTCACCCTCTAAGTAATAACACACAGTTGTAAAACACTTGGTGAAAATGCATGCAACACACTATGCTTTGTTGTTTATTATTTTACAAATAAACCATGTCATCCTTAGTTTCTGTAATTCTATTTATTTCTTAGTGCAATGAGGAAATTGATGCACACATCAAATAGGTTTTATAGCTCTGAAGTTTCTTACATTAATAATAAACTTTGAAAATCCCCAGTGTCATTTAATATTTAGATTATTTTTCATCATATGATTTGATTTCTAAAATAAAACCAGGTTTAACTTGTTTGTTTTTTCATAAACCTATTGAGATTATTTGAGTGACCTGATTTACATACATTATAATCTTATGTATTTTGTGTTACCCGAAAGTATCTAACCCTATCTTCTATATAAAACTGGTAAATGTTCCATGCAAGAAATTGAGATGGTAAAGAAGGCAGAAAGGAAGGAAGCAGGGAGGGAAGGGTGGGGTGATAGAAGCAAAGAAGGAAGGAAAGAAAGAAGGAAGGAAGGAAGAAAAAGGAAGTTAAAGAAAAGAAAAGAAACGAGAAGGATAAAAAAAGAAAAGAGAAAAAAAGACAATTGGTAAATGCTCTACTTAATAGTGACATATTTTAAAATGTATTAGTATCCATCATTACCTTAAAAATATTTTAATAAACTCTTCAGTGCTGCACAGTCCTAAAATTTCTGTTAATCTGCCTTTATATTTCTACAACTTAATATTTTCACACAAAGTGATGCTCTACTCATTCGTACAGTGGTTCACCATGCTTGTAAGTCTCAAATTATTTGCTAATATTGAAGAAAATATGATTATTTTTACTAGAGGTTATCATATCTCTATAGAGAGTGTTTTATTTTATGATTTTTCCAGAGTCATTTTTGGGACCCATATTCATTCTGCTGGCCTCTCTGTAAGTATCCTGCTCTCTCAGTCTTGAGTTTAACAACTCTTACTGCATTCGACACCAGATTGTGTCCCCACTACTTATGGAATGTGTTCGTTGCACAGGCAGCCTCCTGTGTGTAGTCCCTTGTCATTGCTCTACCACGTAAGAATGGGCCTCAGGTTGGAACACTTGACTGGCTGTACCTTTCCCTGTTTCAGATTCAGTGTGTGCTCCTTTGGTTGGCTTAAGCATGAGCGCCCATGGTCCTCAGGCACGACCCCAGGTTTTTTATTTCTGAAAGGTCAGAATCCTTCCAATGTTGCTGAGAGGTGTATACATAAGCCAGCTGCCTTGTGTTGGTTCTGCAAATGGGGGGGTTGTGTTTACCTGCCAGTCCTGGGAGATCAGTGTGAGCTATTTCTGATGATTTTGTGCCATCTTTTCTTTATGTGAGGGAAGTGCTGCTCCATATGGTGCTTGACTATTATGTTTTCCTTTGAAACTCCAATTCAAGATACAGTGGGCAGAGCGTTTGAATTTCTCTTCATGGTGGTTGGCATAATGACGATCTTGCTGTTTTTGTGTAGTTGAAGTCCTCTCCTGACATTTGTAACTATAATTACTATTCTGCTCCAGTATGGCAGAGAAAGCTATGTGACAGTGTATATGATAAGCATATTTGACATTTTTTTGCAAATAACAGACACATTACCAGTAGTAAGACTAGATTCTCTTACAAAGGTATCACATTCTGATGCTATTCATCTTAATGTGTGGATAAAATCTAGCCTACAAGCAAAAACTTTCTATTGGTAAAATATGTTCTGATCTGGCAATAGGAAACTGGATGAACTACAGATTCTTAACAGCACAGAGGCAGTTTTTTCTTAGGATGAGAGAGAAGCAGGAATATCTGCTCACCAGTGGGTAGATATCCTCATTTAGCCAGGCCACTCTTACCACTCTGATTGATTAACATTAGTGAATCCTTCACCCAGAGGTGATTTCCCATGCTTACCAGTTTTATTATGACAAACAATACTGGTTACCAAATGACTCAAAGCAAAAGACTCACATTCCCTCAAAAAATTTATAATTATTGGCGATGCCCATATCTCAGTGGGTAGGGCATCACATACACCAAGGCTGGTGGGTTTCAACCCAGGCCAGGTCAGCTAAACAACAATAACAACTGCAACAAAAAGAAATAGCTTGATGTTGTGGGCAGGTACCAGTCATCCCAGCTACTTGGGATGCTGAGACAAGAGAATTTCTTAAGCCTTAGAGTTTGAGGTTGCTGTGAGCGGGGACACCACAGCAGTCTACACACGGTGAACAGCTCGAGACTCTGTCTCAAAAAAAAAAAAAAATTATATTTGTTCATGTATCATAAGCTTATAATGTTATACTAATTTGTTAGTCTTTTAATATAATCACATTAAAATCAGTAGGAATTTTTCATCTTTATTACTCAGAATATATACATTTCTACTCTCAAAACTTAAGCAAAAGATTAAAGTCTAAATTAATATTTCTTCAGAGTAAATATAATTGAGTCAAATATTTATTGGTTGATAGGAAATGATATTAATATTAGACTATTAGTGTTAGACAATAGTATTTTTGGAAAGAAAGAAACATTAACTAAAACAATTGGCCATACAACTGTATATGGGATTGCATAATAGATCTCACTGTAGGCTCGGCGCCTGTGGCTCAATCAGCTAGGGTGCCAGCCACGTACACCTAAGGTGGCTAGTTCGAATCCCCAACCCGGGCCGCCAAACAACAATGATGGCTACAACCAAAAAACTGCCGGGTGTTGTGGCGGGCGCCTGTGGTCCCAGCTGCTTGGGAGGCAGAGGCAGGAGACTCGCTTGAGCCCAGGAGTTGGAGGTTGCTATGAGCTGTGATGCCATGGCACTCTACCCAGGGGGATAGCTTGAGGCTCCATCTCAAAAAAAAAGAATAAAAGGCATCTATAAATCCCTGCAGGTAACATCACACTTAAAGGCAAAAGCCTGACTTGTCTCCTAAACTCATTTACTCCTTCTCAGGGAAGGCTTTCCCCACCCGTGGTTTAGGTCAAATGCCCATTAGATATTCCCTTACCCTTTCCTGCAAAGCGGTGATCACAACTGAAAGGTAAAATATATTTGTGTCTCTGTTTGGCTGTTTGTTTCCGGGTTTAGGCAACAAACTCCATGAATGAAAACACTCTGCAGGTTTCTGCTGCTCCGTGTCTCGATTGAATGGATGGGTGAGTGCAGGTCCTGCTCACAGAGTTAGTCGAATGAATGCACACAGGTGAGCTCCACAGGAAAGACCAACACCTGGGGTTCATTCTGGCCACTCTTCCAGAGAAAGTAGAGGTATAGGGTCCTTTTGATTTGAGAAGTTTTAGAACTAGAAAAGCCTGCCCCAGTTTTGTAGGTGAGGTCCCAGGGCCTGTGTCCTCCCAGATGAACCATAAACTCTAGATCAGAGTTAACAGTGGTGATCACTATGCAGGATGAGTTGGTGCTGGGTGACACACTCATACGTGTGGCTATTTCTAATCAATGCCCTGTGACTAAGTGTTTAATACACTTGGAGGAGTGCTGGACTCGCAGGGTCCTGGGCAAAGCCCCAGCCTCTGAGGCTATGATGGGGTTTAGGACATGCCACTCTGAAATATGGCACCATGGCCTCGAGAAACAGCAGGACCAGAAAGGCCACTCTCACCTCCCCCTAACCCTTCTCCCCTGAAACAGGCCATGAAACCAAGCTGACCTCCCCCTGAAGTAGGGCATATAACCCTTACGTGAGAGGTGCCCACCCTACACCTGGAAGAAAGGAGTGTGCTTACTTTTGAAGTCACAGGGACACAGGGAAGAGTCTGAACCAACAGGCCTTGCTACACTCCCCCAGTCAATTACCATTAGATCACACACCTTTGTCCTAACACACTTCTGTACTACTTCACATCTGCTTCTCCTTCAAACTCAGCACAAAAACAGGTGTATGTTTTCTATGGGTCTTCATTCTAAAGTCTCCATGTCGCAGAAAGCTTATATGAAGTGCATGTGGTTGTTCCTCTTATCAGTCTGTCTTTTGTTATAGGTGCCTCTGCTCTGAATCTAGCGACGGGTGAGGAAAGAAATCTCTTCGGCTGGTAGCTTTTGCCAGGGCTGCCTTGGGCTCTGATTAAAGGAAACCTGATGCTCTACTTCGTGGTCCCTGGCTGGGATGCGGCCCCCAGCCTAACTGCCTCTCCTGTTGGGAAGTGGACTGTTCCTTTCTTTACAAAGACCAGCAGGCAGCTCTTCATGGATTAAGGAAGCAGCTGACAATTCCATCATATCTCCATAGGGTGGTTGTTGGGTGGGGGCAGGCGGGAGGCTGTGCTGGCATTGACATCATATAGATTGAGGAAACACAATGCCTGCTGGTACTGTAGAGCGGGCTGGGGCCAGAAGGGAAGCTGGGATTGGCAAGGGTGAGTCCAAAGGTTCTCCAAGCCACCCCTAGATGGGTGTGAAAAGGGAAGAAGAGGCCAGTCAACCATCAGATTAACAGGGGTGGGGGCAGGGACCCCAGATACTCTGGTGGGCAGGGACCCACTGGACAAGGGTGTGCTCACTGTTAATTTGGAGTGTCTTATCCGACTGCTATACGCAGGAGAGGGCACATGGGAGAGAAAGGCGCTGTGTGCATTTAATCTACCTGTTGCGAACTCTCTAGAGGAGGGACAGCCTCTGTACTTGTTGATGCAGCTTTCTCTTGAGAACTGTAAAGGGATTTTTGTTTTTTAAAAAGGTACAATCATGACTCGTAACATAAATGTAAAATACACATGTGAAAGATTTTATTTACGTCATCAATTAATGAGGAAACTAGTAAGATGTTCTAACCAGTCCAAAGGAGAATTAAAAATAGCACATATAGGGTGGCGCCTGTGACTTGAGGACTAGAGCGCCAGCCCCATGTGCTGAAGGTGACAGGTTCAAACCCAGCCCTGGCCAAAAAAAAAAAAAAAACTGCGAAAAAAAAATAGCACGTATAGATAGGCAAGTAGGAATGCTGAAAAGAATTTGCAAATAGACACAAAAGTGATGACAGCCACTAGGCAGAATTTGTCTGCCTATCTATGGACAAGTGTGATTTGCATTCCCTTGGGTATTCTGTAACTTACAGAGTTATCAAAGAACTCCAACACCATGAAGGATGGAGCGAGCCAAGAAGTCTTTTAGCAAAGACTTTCCTTTTAAAGTCCTACACGTCCATGGTATAGCATCTGGCTGGGGAAGGGTGGGTGCAGAGGAAGCATGGACTACAACAAAACGAGAGAGCTCTGTCAGGACAGCCTGGGACAAATGGATGTGTTGATGTGCGTCTGAGGAAGAAACAAGAGGTGGGGAGAGAGGGGGAACAGATAAATGAATTTTAAAATTTTAGGCAAGAGAAGAACTCTATTGCACATTCACTCTTTAGTTCATTTCCTCATTCATTCCCTGAGCAGTGAGTCTGGCACTGTGTTGGGTTCTGGAGTACAAAGACTGAACCAGCTGCTCAGGTTCCTCAGCTCCTGCATCCTGGTGGGAAAGACACACTGCAGTATTAGGCTGAGTAATGCTGCAGCCCCCTCAGATGTCTATGTCCTAATCCCCGGAATGCCCATAGTTGGCAAAAAAGACTTTGCAGAAGTGATTAAGTTAAGGACCTTGGGATGGAGAGAGTATTCTGCATTGGCCTGATGCAATCACAGGGTCCCTTGTAAGAGGGAAGCAGGTAATTGGTTGTAGGAAAAGGCAATGTGACAATACAAATAAACACTGGAGTGATGTGGCTGTGAGCCAAGGAATGCTAGCAGCTCTAGACACTGGAAGAGACACTGGGCACATTCTCCTCTGGAGCCTCTAGAAGGAGTTACCCTGTGGACACCTTGCTTTCCCTGTAGAAGACCCATTTCAGACTTCTAACCTCCAGAAATGTAAGAGAATAAATTTGTGTTGTTTGAAGCAGCTGAATTTGTGGTAATTTGTTGCAGTAACTATAATTAATATACAGAATAATTGAAATGTTGCATGATTATAGTGTAAAGTATTTTGACAGGGGAAACTGAGGTAGTCAGGGAGCCAATGACAGGTGCTCTGGAGGAAGAGGTTTTTTGCTGAGACCTGAAGACTTTGGCAGAGGTGCCCCACACAGTGGTGGCCATTGCTAGGGTGCTTTCACAGTGCATTTGAGATGAGAGACAGACTCTACAGAGGTGCAGAAGCAATGCTTCCTTACTCATCCTTTGGGGACAGATGGAGGCTGGACATAGGGATATTACCATGTGGGTGTGATGGACTTTGTGAAGGGGAACAGGCCTAACCCCATGGTGGCGTGAAAAAGCAAAGGAGATGAAGTCCTAAGACATTTTCAGGAAGACGAGTGCTATATAAGTCCAAGGTGGCGTTTTTAGGCAAAAAACTTGAAATCATTAATTAGTCAGCTTGGATGAGTGGCCCCCTGGAACTAGCTGTGGTTTTCCTGCGAAAACAACCTCAAACTCCCTTCTCCTGGTGTCCTTTATAAGATGTGAATCCTGACAAAGTCTGTTTTTAACTAGATAAAAACTTACCACCG